>JABUQX010040267.1:0-36921 GCA_015478945.1 Trachelipus rathkii
ACAGACACTTGTTCCAGCGAGCACCCACCCCAACAACCCAATATGCAAACCGCACACTCTGAGATTAGGAATTCAGGAAATTTAAAATGCCAATAATAACCCAGCACTATTCGACCAACTCTCCTGTAATAAAGTTACACGCGCAGAAAACCTGCCACAACACCCATGTGACGCGAATGTTAAAACGTCACAACCGACGAAAAGCAGTTGTAGAACAGAAATTCAGCACACAAGGCGCGAGTTCGAAATAGAGCTATCCCTAATGTAGATGACCCATGAAATCTTTCACGAGCTACACAGAAAGAATGAGAGAACCGTACAGGTCGTAAACCGCGCTGAGCGATAGAAGCGCACAAAGATATCATATGAATTCACCCTGAAGACGCATGACTATTCACGACTCTGTCCACCACGAGCGAAAGAGCAGATGTATGTGACAGCATGAATCCGCGACAGAACTAGAGCGTATCACGTAACACCCATATAACTCTAGATAACTACATTGACACTTCCACATTGAAAGTCCCAAGCAATTATCAACTATCATACAATCCATCTGATGTACGCATCTGCAGATTTTCCGTTCCTCTCAACCAACGAAGAATAAAACATCCAAAAAGAACCTCGCTACAGAATTTGAGTAGCACAAACGTGGAAAATATAAAAATGTGCAATCCCACAGTGAATGAGGAGAACGTTTTAACGGGAAGGATAATAAAGCATGTCGTTTAAAAGAGAACGATGTCTCCCAACCGACCACTACAAAGCTTGCAAGTGGACCTCCACCATTCGACCGATCAAACGACGCTCTTCGAAATGATAATACGGGGAGACGTGTCGTTAAAATCGGTATATCGACACAAGGTAAGAAAAGACCACATATGACTCTGTATCTGAGCCGACTTACGATATATATCCAGAGCGACTGGATTAGTTAAGTTAAGATATAGACCACCTAATGAACCACCGGAAAATAATAAAACGCATTAGTAGTCCGAAACGGCTCAGAACCGAGTTAAACTAGAAGACCGCCTCACGAATCTATAACCGCTGGGAGGACAGTCTTGGTATAGATAATAAACGCGGGAAAAACTGTTGAACTTATCCTTTATTGCCGAAGTACTAGGATTACCATTTATTTAATTGGGCTTATAGAGAAGCACCACCTAGAAGGTACGGGATTCCGCGCTATTACCTTGACTACTATATGATGAAAGGATATGAGGGGAATATCACTACACAAATTTGAACAGAGTTAATGGACTTGATACAAGCTCTTGAATTTGACCTGATCCGAGTATCCTTAGGAAAACATTCTTGAAGTGCGCGAAAATTCACAGGAAACCAATAAAATCAAGCAGCGAAAGTTTAAAAAGGGCTTCAAACAGACGATAAAGCATTATTAATGATCAGGAAAGCGAAGGAGATCGACACGAATCAAGCAGGAAAAGGTACTCATATAGACCGCTTACCCACAGATCCGAAAGCAACGAATATAACTATGCACATGAAGGACCATCTCGTCTGCTAAATCCTCTCTTCAAGCGAAAAGAGCAGGAATGTCACACAACCACGACAAAATCATACCCGCATATGAGAGAGAACGGGATGAGCAACGCATGATCACTAGCACGAAAAGACGGCATCATTACACAAGATGCCACTACAGTTCCTGAACGATTCACGAGCGTTCCTTGCATTGCTACATAGAACTCCGAGCGCGAGCGACTCATTAGTAAAGCCACCCATCGAATAGATAATCAAACCACGGAATTTGCGGCGCGAATACCGAAAGTCTCGCACCTAGGTGGAGATCACCTACAATCAACTGAGTTTGGAAAGTAACACACTCCAGAGAAATCATAAAAGAATCTCCACAACGAGTCAATAATACGGAACTACAGAGCTCTGACAAAACCAAGATCAAGAGACAATCGAGAAACTGTAAGTTGAAAATGAAGAATATCTGATAACTTACACCTCTAGGCACACAGAGCTTCAGCGAGAATACAAACTCCGTAGAATTCCCCTCTAGTGATTTGGGATAGATCAAGCGAAAGAAGTATCAAACTCAGGATCCCGTCCTTCTTCCACTCTCTAATACAGGGCGGATATTAATCACAGATGAACCTTCTAGAATAATTAAAGGTTGACAACGCAGCTACATCACAAAACTATGATAATACTTATATTATAGTCACTATTTTTTGGTGCAGATATCTGCTTTCTCACTTTAATTAATGAAATGTATGTTAATCACATCTTCAATCAAAAGAAAATATTGGGACGAACATATTGTAGACATTGTGTCATTTGCTTATAGTTTAAACACTGTATCATTTGCTTAGAGCTTAGACATTGAATCACTTGTTTAGAGTTTTAGCAATATATCATTTGTTTAGACTTTAGAGCATAGGCTCTAAACCTGGGTGATAGCGCCACCTGGGGGAGCTGGGCTTGATTAAGGGGGCAGTAAGCTCTAGCTAGGGGGCGCAGAGGGGGGCGGTGAGCTAACATAATAAAATGAAATTATTATCTTCAATTGCAATTCTATTGTACAAGACAGTCACAATCATAGACCTCTTATCTGACAGAGTTTACTACATTCTCAATACTTTCTAGTGATGGAATTCTAAAGGGTTTAGAATGAACTATTCATTCCTTCATTAACTACGAAAGAGCCCCTTCCGCTCGATTAAAAACTTTGGATTTACTGAAGGATAGTAAGAAGAAAAAGGAATAGTAAAGACCTTAGAGAAGATCTTCACTTATTCTTGAGGACCAAAAGAAGATTCAAGAGGAAACTTAAGAGGAAAGTAAGGAAGCTCTTATACAACGGCTAAAGCTGCTCGACGGGAATTCACGAAGACAGAAGTCTGCCAGAAGAATCAATCGCCAGTAACAGACCTGGGAGTCGCTCCACACACCTAAGAACAACGAGGACCCCTCAGAAGGACAGATCACACACATCTGTGGAGGGCCAGCGGAGGTACAGTCACCGCAGGAGACCGGGATCTAATAATTAGTTGAACAATATAATATAAATAACGAAATATCAACCAAATGATAATACATTATAGTATCCTAAACCTTACATATTTAATATAAACTCAATCATTATAATTCTAAACATACACATAAATAAATATTACACTAACAACAGATACCTTAATATAAACTTACACTTATATATAATACATAAACCAGTCCTGTTGAGACACAATTATACATCTAATATATATATAGTTCACATTAAATAATAATACAAATACTACTTATATATATTATAAAATACCATAATTTATTTTCATTATTATATATATATACTTCTTACTTACTCTACAACTTCATTTATCTCTCTATTAAATCATCCTAAAAAGAACATAAAGTGGGATATGTATCAAATGAATTATATATCAGGCACACGACTATCAACAAGAAGACATCGACTACATCTCTCATCTCAAAATCGAAATTTTGACTTCACAAATCAACCACAGAGTGATCCAGAAGACCTCAGAGCTCCTAAACCTCACATCTCGGACCGCTCTCGTTCTTTATAATCACATATACTGTCAAAGTCACCAAATTATATTCTCAGCCTCCCTTAATAACACGACAATTTAATTTCAACTATTTAAGCTCAGCATGCGATCCCTAAGATCTTAGCAAACTATATATCTACAAAGTAGATATGCTCTTTGCTGACTATATCATCATATATATATTAAATACTTCCAACATCATCTAACCCTATTCTTATAATAAACGAAACATCTTACACATAATAATCATAAGAGTCACATATTACCCCTATACTAACCGTATCAATACCAAATACAAGTATATAATAATTAAAATATTACTAAATCTTTTGAATACATTATATTTAAAATACCTCCACCTACCACCACTAATAACGAATACTAGCAATTCGCAAAGGAAGATGCACCACTAGTATATATATAAACGTACCCTGCTATATAACATCAATAAGGATTATCTCTCTATAATATATACACGATAACCCGACAATAACTCCATACAGTATATATTATAATATAAAATACCAGCATATATATATATATAATCACTCATAAGACCTATATTCTTTCACTCCATATATACTAATACGCTATATACGTTAACTACGGAATTTTTAATAAAATAAAAATATATAATATTAATCATAATATTAAATAATAAATATATATAATACATATTATAATAATTAAAATATATATCAATATATCAAACAAAATATACAATATATGTATATAATTATACAATAAATAAATAAATATAAAAATATAATATAATATATAGCTATATATACGCAGCAACCTTATAATATATTTTAATGAATTCATATAAAGCTAATATATAATGATTATTAATCATAAAGCATTAATATATATAAACATTTATAGTAATAAAAACCATCACCTATATATCTCAGTACCTGAGAACATCCATAATCTAATATACAATTAATACTTAATTACCCTTAATAATACACCTAATGCACACTATATATATATAATTATAAACAACTAAAATTAATAGAATCATTATTTTTATTAGAACGACCAAAAAGCCATACAAAAATAAGGTTTTCTTACCTTTATTTTTATTCCTCCTAATAACACTTCTTACAAAAATTAGATATTTAAAAAATTTAAAAATTATATAATTTTTTATACTATATATAAATACGAGTTATCTTTATTCATATGAGAATATTATATTTTTATTTTTCTCTTCTATATTAACACTTTATATCAATTTTATTAAATTGTTATATTATTAATGTTTCTTAACATATAATTACGATAATTATTAAAAAAACATAATTACATTTATTAAAGATAATTATTCGAGTAATCCTGCCACCACACAGCACTTTAAATAAAATACAGAATATATATTACACGATAAAATGTTTCAAAAATATTATCCATATTATAGTTAATTTACTTATACATAAAAGCGTCAATTAAAATGAAGCGTAAGTATTCCTTAGAGAAGGATGTCTTCTCATATAATTATTAAACTTCATAGTGCCAGATAAAAAGTATTAAACTTTTCATGCAAAAAACTATTGCGTCAGGATGTTTTACGTAATGAGCCACGTAAATACCATACTTTAACTCATTAACAAAATTCAACCACTCAGTTAATAACTCTCTCAAATAAACTACTCAGTCTTTTTTATACATATATTCACTATCCTAATCGTGTTCTATTAAACTCTAAAATTTTATATACATTAATGATTATCTTTAATTTCATTTCATATAGTATTTACCAATTTTCATATATTCCTCTCTCCTCAGACCACTCCCCAATACTTATCATAATTTAAAATAAAGTTAATAAAAATCTATCACATTTTTGGAATACCTAGTGTCAACGACTCACTTCGTTAAGTAACTTCTCCAGCCATAGATATGATATCCATAAAAACATCAAAAATAAAACAAAAAAAAAATATCATATACTTTATCTTTATTTTTTCAAATTATAACTCCTTGTCGTTTGCAATATATTATTTTTTTCGAGAAACTTGTAAATAGTATTTGCATTTGGTGTTATCTTATTTCTACGAAACCTAAGAAATACCCATTCTATACCGTAAAAAAATGCTCTCTATAAAGTTTCTCCCATAATGCTCGATATGCAACTATTTGTGTAATCTATAAACTCCACTATATAGTAAAAAAATTCCACCTATTATACATGTTATTAACACATACTTCTCACATAACTCAACAATACAGATATAACACATCCAATTCTACAAATTCGCTCTACAAAGACTTTTCTGATCATACCAATATTCTTTATCACTTCCTATTGACTTCATCTTTGTAACATTTTAGAGTTCCATTTTCTTCAACATCCTTTCTCTTATAATCCTCTTCTCCTTCTCACTCACCTCCTCATACCTACTCTATTCGATTATCATTCCTGTCTTTTCGTTCTTAACCTCTCTAACTTCCTTAAACTCTTTCTACTCCCTCCTCCTTTAAACTCTCTATATATTATCAACTGCTTACTTTCTCTCAATATTCTTTCTATTATCTAGCTATATTCTTAGCTCTTACTCTCTATTCCCTCTATCCTTTTTTAGTCGCGCTACTCAATCTAATAACACTCCCACCATTCTCCAACAACAACCCTATTCAACCACTCTCACTCAACCATTATTAAGCTCAATCATCAACACCATTGAGTTAATACTTGTGGCAGAGATATTCGTAAGTGAGTTTTCTTTTCAACATCACGCTATTTAGACTTACTTTCTCACATTTATCTCTACTACCTCTTACACACTTATCTCATATAATCATTGTAATATTCCATCATATTAAAAACTCTATCTCCATTACATAACATGCCCAATACACAAATATAACTTCTTTTCATTATCTTTCTCAAACTCAAACACTTCTACTCTAACTTTACTTCATCTTTATAGACATACCGATATACACCTTACCTATACTTCCACAGATCACTGGCAACTCTATATTATACATATAATATTATAAAATCCCTCGTTCTTTATACACCTCTTATATACTTCCATCTGTCTGACGCCTTCTCTGCTTCAAATCTTCTCTCATTTTAAGAATCCCGCCTATCTCGTACTTATTACCTTCAACTTGTGAGATCCCATTACACCTCTCCCTTAATCCTTCTCTCTCACATATCTTTAGCTTCATTTTCTTTTCTTACCCATTATTCTCCTTTATTGTTTCTGTATTCATTCTTCGATCTACTCTCTAAGATCCTCCACCCTGATCTTTATGTAATCCCTCTACCTAACTCTTCTTCTACTTCTGTATACCCCAATATACAGGAAATTTATAAACTATACCATAAAGCATAAATTATAAATCATATATATATTGCTAGAATCCTTCACATCATATTGCTATTTAATACTCTACCAAATACAAATATTTACTCAAGAACACCCACCAACACACACTATCCACGAACATCCATCCTCACTTTACCTATTTACCTCTCCATCTACAACACACAACACACACACGAGCACACTTACTACAACATCCAATATCGCAACACCACACACACAACACTCACACATCATTTCTCACAAAGTGTTCTTTAAACACTCCACTCATATCCATACCACTATTATTACGTATCTATCAAACCACTCTATCAACACTACTATCAACTACAACTACACGTCCCATACCTACACTACATCTATATATGCTCACATACCACACAATACCTTACCTCACTACATCTCCGCACCTTACAATGAACCTATTACACATACACTAACACAAACACACAACCCTCTAAGACATCAGTTGAGCATCTACACGTATATCCCCCACTACTGATCAATTACTTACACCACATCATTTGCTCTTCAGACTACCTCAGGACACTTTCCAACACACAGGTAATCACCACAACAAAAACTTGTCTAACATTCAATTATTTATTTCTCCCTTCTCGTTTTTTAATAGCGACGACACAATTACACACTCACACTTAAAACACAACACTACATAACCTATCACTAACCACATCACACACCACACACCTCAACACTATCACAACTTGCTCTACCTCCATTGCCATCACACACAAACATACTAAAAAACAACAAATTAAAAAAAACACACATTTCAACAATAACAAAAAAAATCAAAGAAAACCCAAAAAATAATAAAACAAACAACAACAAAGTAATATTACACTATTATAAGATCTTACATTCATGAATAAATTTACTACTATTCATATTTAAAATAACACGACTCGTTTCATCTTGATAAATATCCATTATCGTTAAAATAATACTACCAACTAAATTCCTATCTCTCCTCATCCATCCAAACTCTCTCCATCCCTACACCCTATACATTTATATTTTAACCACAGAACAACCTATTAAGCAATCCGCTGATAATTTACTCCGTATTCCATCTAATATCATCCCCTAATCTGAATTTAACAAACATCACAATCAAACACAAATACTTCTCAATCAATCTCCTCTCCTTCCCTTCACCAACCACAAATTCAATCCATATACTTTCACACTTCGAACTACATCCTCATTCTTTCTTCTTCCTCTTGATACCCACCTCAACCACGAAATACAAAATTAATTTAACAAACTTTTTTATGAAAACATATTTAACAACTACCAACAACAAAACTCAAAAGAGTTTGAATTACGTTAAATTTTTCCTATAGTTACGGCAAACCTCTGCATTCTTTATACTATTAAGATTACATCATATCATAATATCATACCTAAGAGAAGAGACAAACTTTCATTTTCTAGTTATTAACCTTACACAATACAAACCACTACCCCCTTATATATACCCTATATATACAATTACAATATAAATTATAGACTCAATATATACTAATAATACTATTACATATATAATATATATATATATCATATATAACTATATATACTTAACTCGTGTGTGTGTGCTCGTGTCGCTGTGTGTCGGACAAGCTATCGTTTTGCATGTAGTTGGTATTTGGTATCCCACGACCGAAGCCCCAAAATTATGCTTACGTTTCCAGCTGCGCTCACCTTCACCGCCTTGCAAAATCCAAATCAAACGACTACCGATCCCTGCTTGACCTTCCAAAAAAACCTTCGCCAAATCTTACTGCACCGCCCTTCAGTACAAATACTCCGCAACATAATTCTCTCCCTTCTTTCCCCATCTCAAATGACATATCTTCATCATCCACAGCAAATTGCGACATACACTCACCAATCCGTCACATCCTTACCGACCCAAAAATAAAGCTGACTTACCTTCCACACACTCTCTGTCACTCCCTGATTCCCGACTCTCATCGATCCGCCACACCTCATACTCTATCATAACTCTACTATCTATACTACTAGATATACATATATATATATATAATAATACAATAGCATATATTCGATAGAAATCATAATATATAATTATAGATATTTACTGATATAATATAATATATGTATGATATATATATATACTACTCTATTATATATATATATTATTTAACTAATATAAATACCTATTATAATATATACATATACTACCTACTCGCACGCTTTCCAACATTATACTACTATATATATATACTAACATATTGTGTGTGTGTTGTGTAGAGTGTGTGTGCCGGTGTGTGTGTGTGTGTTTCTACCAACTTCTCGCCGTAAACCATAATAATTTCTAGTTTAATACTAACATGGTACAAATACGATACTACCTATTGATACATAGCAGAATATGCACTCCTGCAAAGTGTTAAGTTATAAACATATCAGTTTGACTGATCTCTGGCCGCAGTTTGTCAAGCATTTGCGTTGATCAGTTCTTAGCCCCGAATTTTGCATATCTATTTCTTAACCGAAATTAATAAAGGGGAAAGCCGGAACGCAGTCCCCCGCTAAACAAAGAATTACGCACTCGAGTCTATCCACATTGGGACAATCGCAGGGGTTAGCAGCAAACACCGAGTGCATGTAGCCCCTCCGCCCGGGGACCACACGCTTGCTTTGATCATCGTTATCCCCTGCTGCACAGGTAAGCTATCTTCGATTATTTCGGCCGCCTGCTTATCTTATACTCATCACGGCTTGACAAACCATCGCACAACGGTTCAATGGTTTATTGGTAACTTATTTTTTTCATTTGAATCATTGAATTAAAACTTCATCTCAATCTGTCTACGTTTCATTCTCTAACACGCGCAAAGCTCATAAACATCACAAAACCGGCAAAACCTCTTGATGTAATTTTTGCAACTTTTTACACAAATTTGAACTAAACGAACAACTTAGTATTTACACCAAAGTTTTGGTATTACCCTTACATATTTTTTTGATGTACCAGCTATTATTGTTTTTCTGTATACCTTGCGAAATAACCATGGAAATTGATCACACGTCCAGACAATCTTTCTTCTTTCGCAGCAACACCTATCAAATTTCTTTATTATTAAACAAAGTAAGTAAATGTTTATATTCATTATATTATCTATACTATTATTATTATTATATTATTATTGATTATTAATCTTATCAGAATCATTATCTATTATCTACATTCTAATATATTATTATTATTCATCTAATTATTATTATTAATCCTTATTAATCAAATATCATTATTATTATTTTGATTATTATTATTATTATATTTTATTATCTAATTAATATTCCAGAACATTTATCATTTATTATATTTTAATACTTAATTAAAATAATTCATTAGTTATTACCTATTAAAATATATTAATATATTCGTAACTCCTTACTGACTGTTTGTTTAGTTGTCCGCGTTGCTTCAATGGAGTTCGCATTATTGTTCTGTTTCAAAATAAACTAAGTAAATACAGAAAGCCAATCTACGCTACTATTGTTATTTTTCAAAAAAATATTTTTCGTTTTGTTTCTTTCTAATTTGTGAACTTATTAACCCCTGTAGATGGAGTTGTATGATGAGATGCTAAATATCTTTTATCAAAACTTATTAAATTTTAACTCACATTATATAGAGATTCTTAGGATCTTACACACTAAACTATCTCCAATAAGTAAACTAATAATAAATACCATAACTGCCGCAGCTTCCTCCTTGGCTTCTGCTTCTTACATCTACAAACTAATGCACAACTCCTCTCTCTTCCTCACTCTCATTATATATCGTCTTCTTCCATATTAATATATAATAATACTTATACTAGTATATATAATATACATATATAAATATATATATATATATAACTATTATCAATATACTATATACACCATAAATATATGATTCGGACTGTTCATCGAGTGTGACCGCCGATGGACAACTAATAGGGAGCAAAACGAACACCGAGTATTCCAAACAGATCAAGACTCACAGAACGACGCATGGAACACAATTTTAAAAGGGTAAATATTGAACCAGAAAATGCAACATAGGAGAACGGCAAATACTATACGCTACCTTTGAGAATTAAATTTTGAGATAGCACATTAGGGTCTTAAGTTTTAATAACTAGTAAAAAAATTATACTAAATAATTGAATTTAAAAATTTTAAGATTTACATTTCTACAATTATCATGCCATCCCTAAATTCTGCAGATGAAGAATCCGTGTATTCTTATTAAGCGTACACGAGTAACTAAAAGGTGTACAAGAATAACAGTTTCAAAAAAAAAGTTTTTTATAAGTAGAGACTTCATCCTCTACATATATAAGTTGTTTTATATAAGATTAAGTTGATGGAGTAATGGATGAAGAAGAATGAAATAATGAAGGAAGTGGGGAAGATTCAACAGTTCGTGAATAGGGAAGATAAATTTGAAAACTTATCAGTCAAAAACACCACCCTGCAATTATACGGGATATGGTGTTTTGTATAAATAAAAAATAAAATTAAAAATCCTAGATAACATTGTTAAAATTAGGAATCCAATTTTTTCTTTGCTTATGTATTAAACTTTTGTCAAATTGTATTCGATTTCATCAGTTTTTATTCTTCGTGATGTTGTGATGACGTCACGTACTTGTACGATTTACAACAGGAGATAGCTATAAGTTAGAAAGGAGTGCTATGTGTCTATCGCTTCTCGGCCTTTTGGCTAAGATCAAAGTGTAGTATCTGTTCTTATCAGCTTAATATCTGATACGATCCCCATGCGGGATCAACGATATTAAACTGATTTTTGTACTTCGGCGAAGTGATTGGGGCTTGCTCCACCTTTGCCACGGATCGACCCGGTATTGCAGTACTTCCGGGAACGGTCCACCATAATATTCTCAATCTATAACATATAATATATATATATATATATATATATATATATATATACTAACTTAATAAAGTATATATTTAAAAATTTGATAGAAGTTCAAAACACACAGTATAGTAAGAGACTTTTAGAAAGTTATACAGAATTTGCGAAAGTAATTGTAATTGATATTACTGCTTAATCCCAACAATTTTCCAACGAAAGTTAGTGTTTGAATTTCGAGTCCACTTTTCTGCATTTTGCATTATCAAATTGACTAAAGAGGACAGATGAAGGGGGACCTGACAGATGCCAATCTGTTTTTCAGAACAAATTTACCAAATATGTGAATGTAAATATGTAATACATTAATTTTTTTTATTTTTAAATTTATGACTATTTGCCGTTACTAACAAGTACTTTCTTTTAAATAACGTAGGAGGATCACTAATTATAAAAGTATTTACGAGAAGGTGTTCTCATTTATCAATTTGTTTGTTATTATTAATTTTATTATTACCGTTGTCGTTTAAATATTTTCTATTGTTTAATTAAGCACACAAATCTTCACAAATTTTAAATCAAATTTGGTTACCGCAGAACTTCATAGTCAATATGCGGATAATGAAGAGCACGATTTAGGATAGAACATACTTCTTAACATACAATAGCACATTATCTGTAATTCTTTAAAGGAAAAAAGGTCCGATCATCTCTGAATTCGAACCGACAAACAAGATGCCTTGTAACTATCGAAAATGGAAATAACACATTTTCATTTTTAACATTATTATATTATATAATTATTATTATTATTCTATTATTATTATTATTATATTCTTATTCGATTATTATTATTTATATTATGTACTATTATGATTTTCATTACATATTCATATTTCATATCAATTATTAATTATATATTATTATTTATTTATCGATTAGTTTTATTATTATTCATTAGTTTCTATCTATCATTTTGATTATTCATGAGTTACTAGACACCAGCGAACTATTATTATTCATGAGCTTAATATATACAAATCATATTTTATGTCCAATATTTATTAACGTTATATCTATAAATATTATCATTACTTTCATAATATATTTATTATTATTATTATTTATTACTTTTATTATAATTATTCATTCATCCATTCATTTATCTATTTCTTAAAATGAATATTAATTATTATTATTAATTCAATTTTTATTATTAATTATTATCTATTATTATTACTTATTATTCATATACATTATTAATTCCATGTACCGTATATTATTATTCATCATTATTAAAACTATTACTCTCATTATCATTATCATCATTATAATCTTACTATTACTATATTTATTATTATCGTTGGTCTTATAAATTATAGATTATTTATTATTTATTATTATGATTATTTTATATATTATGATATTAAAGTGCTCAAGAGATTATTGATATGTACATTTGTAGCGCATGCAACATCCACATACTACTTAAACAACACCACACTACCACATCACCTGCCATCCCTACACACATGGCGGACCTGCCTCTCGACATCGGGTGCCCTGTTAAAAAATATATATATTATATAACGTATAATACATATACATTATATAATTCTATCATAATAATTACATTATACTTCGATAGATAATAGTAATTACTATATGATAGGTAGGTAATAAAAGATTATATGGATATAAGTTATATATATTATTATTATATACGGTAAAATATTGTAAGTTACTTATTTGGCTAAAAACAAAAAAATCGTTATAAGGCAGCCATCGTTCTTTAATGGTCTGACGAGCCTAAATGTATTTGCCACACCGATCCCATGATTAGTTCAAAATTGCACCACAGCCTCTGACGCCGAAGAATTTGAAATGCTCTAATCAATGCCACGATCTAAATAAAATTTTGAATATTTTATTTATGTCAAATTAACTAATTCCCTTATTACTTAATTATCTGCTTTCTAATGTGTATTTAAAAATAGAGTACGTACTTGAGACTTTGGTAGGTTTTGAGAGATTGCGATTATACTACTACAAGGCTACCTACTACTTACTATACGGACAATATATAACGAATAGAACAGGCATTATAATATACTAAAATGGTCATGGGATAAATTATATCAAAGTATCTTACTATTATTTATATTTATACTTGGACTAAAAGATATATGCAATACGTCTTACTCATCTATACTGTATTAGTATTTAAAAGGGGAGGGTCACTGTCCTCTTGCTGAAGATATTATAAAAACAATCGAATTTTTCCTTCAAATACGAGCATCACCAGGTTGTCTATGTAAACGCAGACTCGTACTAAGTCCGCTTGCTTTAACTTCTACATAATAATGTAGTTGTTAACCATATTGCCTAAGATCAGCCAATTTTACATTTATTAGATAGGATTCTTAAGAAACTAGAGAGGGTATATGAGTAACTTTTAAGATATGTATGTATATAACTGTAAGTAATCTGTATACCTGGTAATATTATTAAAATGATAGTGCGTACAGCATACTGTACTATAAATATAGATATTTTCTATATATATAATATATATATATTATATAATATTACTTACTATTAAACACATAATATACTATATATATATTGAGATGTACTATATTAATAATATATGATGTGTTATATATTATATTATACCATATATATATTACTATTATATATTATATAAAGTATATATAATAATAATATATATATACTACAATTTATAATATATATATAGATACTTAAATATCTACTAATTAGAAAATATAAATAGGTACTTTATATATAAGATTACTAAGACAAACAAATCGTTTTTCACATTTTTATCTAAAGAAATTTTTAATTTTAACTTATTATAAATGCAAGGAAATTCAAAACAGAATGTAAAAATCGTAGGAAAATTATTTTAAAGCTTATTATATAAATATACTACCCTACTCTTGTAGGATTAACTCTCAGCCTCGGCGAGAGACGGATATTTGAAATACTTGCCCGGACATTCTTCATATCGTTTCACAATTCTTGACTTGAACCCTCGGGTAAGGGTGTGCTTCAATCATTGTCTCGAAAGGCATCCTTTGCTTCTTTTTAACGAATATGATAAACTGATATATTATTCTTGTCTATTATACACATGAAACGTGTTAAACTAAATAAAAAACAGTCACTAAATTAAGTCCTTAAAGGAAAACCACTTCGAATCTACGAGAGTATATAAGTTTCGTTTCAAGTTGCTAACTTATAACATTCAGTTCTAAGACCATATCAACACACACCATCTTTTTCGAGCGCCCGCCATTATTTTTGGTCGATGGAATCGTTTTTTACGGTAATAGTTCACCGCCTCCAAAAAAATACGTATATACTCTCTATGGAACATAATACGTTTTATATTGTTAATCTTAAGTTATATTATATATAATATATATATTATATATATATATATATTAATAATATATCTATATAATATATATATAATATATATATATATAATACTATATATATATTATATAAATTCATACCACAAATCATAATACTCACTATTATATTACATATACCTATATATCTATATATATATTATATCTATAACTATATATATATTATATATTTTCGTTAAGGGTAATTACCGGGCCAAAATAGTGGGGCTCGAGCCGACGGGGCAGAAGGGGGACGATTTCCATACCCGTCGGGAGGGCGGAGGAACCCCCCGCGACACCCAAATACAAAAGAGCGGGTTCCGGAGACCCTCCCGGCAGGGGCGCGGAAATACGTCCCTACCTTTTTGTGCTCCTGCGTTCCGCCGAGGCCCGAGAGACCCCGACTCCATGCCATCTTTGCGGTTACTCTTGGGTTATTCTTCGTAAAAAAAAAATAAAAAAAATAAACTGACGGATCCCGTAAAACGTACGGTCCTATATATATTGATCATCAATTCTCTAAATAGAAAGTCTATTTATGGTCCATCAAGATACGCCTGTACTAGTTTTTTGAGGCTAACGAGTACCCTGTTCAAAAGGTCAATACTAGACTTTCTCCATATAACTATTATCAATAAAATAGATATATATATATATATAGTACTTAATATATGTAATATATATAGTATATATTATAATATATATATATTATATATAGTATATAACTATATAATATATATAAATTATACTATATATATAGATATATATATATATATATATAATATATTATATATATATATTATATATATAATAATATATAAATATAATAATATACGATATATATCATATATATATATATATAGTATAAATTGTTTCAAAATGCCATTTTTGTTTTTTCTTATATTTTTATTTCTATATAATAATCCTTAAAAATTGTTTACAGAAATAAATTAATTTTTTTTATTACTGCAATATTGATTTTTTTTTTTTTTTTAAATTCCTAATTAAACATATTTATTGTTATTTATAATGTTTGAATTATAGATAATTTTTAATATTTTAATCAAGATTATATTATGTTAAATAACTTTAGAATATAGGTTTACGAAATCAAAATATTCAAGTTAATTTACTTTATAACGTAAGTTTTAATACACAAGTAATATTTAGAGAGGTTCTCATTTATTAATTAAACCCTTAATATGGTATATTGCTAAATTTATTGCTAAAAACTTTGTCATGTTTTCTTAATGGAACTAACTAAATCCTGAACCCTCCGGATGTATACACTGTAAGTTCTAACAATGATATTAATTTTTCACAATATAGTTTACCCAATTTTCCTTTATTTTCCACTCTTAACGCTTTCTCCTTTTGGAATATCCACACCTTTCCGACTTTTTAAGCAACTTTTCCAAGCAACCTTTATCATGCCAAAACACTAATATTTTAACCATATTCAATCTAACTACAATCCACTGTCGTCGAAATCTAACTTCCCTTTTCTTCGACAACCTTGTTACATCAGACCTAATTTGATTTGACGCTTATCTTATTCTCTCTTGAAACCTGACAATAATTCCTTATCCTAAAAATTTTTAAGTTACCTGTGATGTGAAAATTCTTAATCATAGAAAATGAAAGTGTTTTTAATAATTTCTATAGAAAAAATTACCACTTTGAATATATTTAAGTATTTTCTTTATCCATTATTTCTTGTTCTTCTTGTTCTCTTCCACTTTTTCTTCTTTTATTCCTCTTCTTCTGATGCTGCTTTTCTCTGCTTCTCTTCTTCTCTTCTTCTTTCTTCTTCTCTTCTCTCTTCTTTCTCTTCTTTCTACTTACTTCAGTCTATCTCTTTTTTTTTCTTTTTCTGTCATATTTCTTTTATTGATTTTATCATTAAATCTTTTCATCATTCTATCTACTGTTCTTCTTTCTCTATTTTTATCCATTTTCTCTTCTGTTCTTTTCTCTCTTCTCGTGTCTTCTCTTCTTCCTTCTTGATCATCTTCTGCTTTACATTCTATCTCGTCTTGATCCCTTTTCTAATACCCCAATGCCTTGCCCACTCTTCACAAAAGTATTCTTTTTCTTGTCTTCTTTTTTTTCCTTTTTCTTTTTTTTTTCTTTTTTTTTTTCTTATTTTGTATCCTTCTCACATGTGACATTCTTCTCGATTTTTTTCTCCTTTGTTCCCTCTTTTTATTTTTTTTCTCATCTTTCTTTGTTTTTTTTTTTTCTTTTTTTTTTTTTTATTTATTTTTTCATCTTCCCTTTTATTTTCTTTCTTTTTGTTTTTTTTTTTTGTTTTTTTTCTATTTTTTTTCCTTCTCTTTTTTCTTTTCTTAACATTCGCTGTTAATAGAAGATTATTATTTAAATTTTCTTTGAACTTTTTTAACAGTAAACAAAAGTGAATTTTGTTTGTCTACTTCCGAGGCTGGTTCTTGATTATATATATAAATATATAATATATATAATAATATATATCTTAATTAAAGTTTATATATCAAAATATGAAGTATACGATAGATACATATATTAACATTCTAGCGTTACAATTATATATAATAATAAATATATATATATATTATAATATAATATATATATAATAATATTATATAATAAATATGTGTGTTGTGTGTGTGTGTGTGGGATGGGTATGTTGTATGTGTGTATTGTAAGGAAAGCCAAAATGATTTAGTTTCAGGTGCGTATCGTTATGAGAATAAATCAAACCCCTACGTTGCTTGATTCCAAAAATTGGCCAATTCTTATGCATCGTAAATGCCAAAATAATTTCCTTTTCTCATTCTAGCATATTCATTTGCTTACTCCAATGTCAATTCTAGAAAATTGCTGATTATTCCAACTCTCGATAATGATTCCGATCATCGTCCCTTCCAAACTAATATAATATGTATTATATTATCATATACTATATCATTATTTTACATATCTATCTACTATATATACATTACCTATATATAAACTAATAATATATCTTATATATATATATATAATAGGCATAATATAATATTGTGTGTGCTGTGTCGTGTTTTAAAACTTGGCGTAACTATTAATTCTCTAAGTTAACTACTAACATAGTACAAATACGATACTACCTATTGATACATAGCAGAATATGCACTCCTGCAAAGTATTAAGTTATAAACATATCAGTTTGACTGATCTCTGGCAGAAACGATGCAAAACTTTGGCCGTATTGCTACAAGTAAAACCTTTCCTGGGTTATGTTTAGCGAAAGCGCGAAAAGCAGTCACACATTTGGCAAGCGAAGTAATTGTTTACGCAGTTGATTACAATGGAGAGGCACAGGTACAAGGAGGAGATCCACTCGAATCCAGTGTAAAAAGGGAAGGAGCTGACACTGGAGAAGAGGAAGTTCCATCAAAAATTGTCGATCATGGGGATGGTTCCTACTCTGTAGTTTTTACACCCGTTTTACCAGGTGTCCATTTTGTTTCAGTAAGAGTGTTTGGAAGATCCATTAAAGAGAGTCCATTGCAAGTTGAAGTTTTAGGAGAACACAACCCTGATGTTGTATATGGATCAAAAGGCTCGGGTAAAGATCAGTTTAACCAACCAGTTGGAATAGCTATTGACGATGATGGTTTTATCTATGTTGCTGATACAGGTAATTCGCGTATCAAAGTTATCAGTCCGCAGCTTAAAGAAACGAAACACATTGTTGGGGATGCTTTAGAAGGAAGAAGTGTTACAGGTCTTACTTTAACTCCCAGTAATTCTCTTATGTTTTGTAATTGGAGAAAAAAAACTGTTACAGAAGTTACTTCGGGTGGAGAATTACTATCTCAGTTTTCTTACGAGTCCCTTCAGGAACCAACAACGTTATCTGTCAATTCACAAGGAGAAATTTTGGTGGTGGACAACGCTAGTAATCAGATCTTTGTGTTTTTACCTGGTGGCAAATTTGTCAGAAAATGGGGATCTAAAGGCTGCAAAGAGGGACAATTAGGGTCTATCACAGCTATCTGTTGCAGTTCTGACGACGACGTAATTTCTGCTGACTCTCGTCTTCAGGTTTTTTCAAGTGAAGGAGAATATTTAAGGACAATTTTCGAGGCAAAAGGTAAGTGACACCTATGATAAAGTACTAATGATATTGATTTTCAGAAGGAATGACCATTGATATGTTTGAACCACAAAAAATAAAAAATGGTCAAAATTTTCAAAATATTTAGACAAAAATTAATTTAAGGAGCCGGTGTAAGCTCGCAAGGAAGGATATAACAGCTATTAAAAGTCCAAAGATACCATCTAGTGTTCGTCACACAAAAACCTTTCTTAAAAATATAAAAATCACCTTTCTACGATTATGTATTTCAGAGAGGACATGGCAATTTTCTTTTATTGCAACAAATTTCAAAAATTTCAAATTTCAAAATTTTGACAAAAAAAAATATAATTAATGAGCCTGTTACTTCAAAAGTATAACAGCGTAATTAAAAATACCGAAGACACCCTAGTATTCCGCACACAAAAACCTTTCAAAAATATATAGAAATTATTTTTTCTACGACTTGAATTTCAGGAGGAATGGCCATTATATTAATTGAACCACAAAAATAAAAAAATGTCAAATTTCAGAAGTTTGAACAAAAAATTAATTAAGCACCTGTCAACTCCAAAATGTAAAAACAGCTATTCAAAAATCCCGAAGGGACACCCCAACTTATTCCCACGACAAAAACCTTTCATAAAATATAAAAATCACCTTTCTACGATTTGTATTCAGAAGAATGGCCATTTAATATGACTTGAACCACCAAAAATAAAAAATTTCAAAATTTTCAAAATTTTGACAAAAGATTAATTAGGACCTGTAAAACTCCAAAAGTAGAACAATTATTAAAGTCCGGAAGGACACCCCAATCTTCCTCACACAAAAACCTTTCTAAAAATATAAAAATCACTTTTTCTACGGGGGACTTGTATTCAAAGGAATGACCATTTTTATGTTTGAACCACAAAAAATCCAAAAAATATCCAAATTTCAAAAATTTTGAAAAAAATTAATTAGGAGCCTGTTACTCAAAACGTATAACAGCTATTAAAAATCCGAAGACACCCCAATATTTTAACACAAAGAATATTTTTTCTAAAATATAGATAATCACTTTTTGCGACATGTGTATTTCAGGAGGAATGCCATTTATATGTGTTAGAACCACAAAAATCCAAAAATTTTCCAAATTTCAAATTTTAGACAAAAAATTATTAATTAAGAAGCCTGTTACTCCAAAAGATAAACAGCTATTAAAAATCGAGAGACACCCTAGAGATTCCTCACACCAAAAAAAACCTTTCAAAAAAATATAGAATCACTCTTTATTAAAGTATCTCAAGGAAGGAAATGGCCATTTATGTGATTGAACCACAAAAAATAAAAAAATGTCAAAATATTACATAATTTTGACAGAAATTAATTAAGGACCTGTAAAAACAAAATAAATAACAGCTATTAAAATTCCGAAGACACCCCAATATTCCTTCACACAAGAAACCTTCTAAAAATATAAAAATCACCACCTTTCTACGATCTGTATTTCAGAAGGAATGGCCATCTATATTATTAAAACCAAAAAAAAATAAATTTCGAAAATTTCAAAATTTTGACAAAAATTTAATTAAGAGACCTGGACATAAAATCAAACACGAATAAACAGCTAATATTAAAAAAGTCGAAGACACCCCAATATTCCTCACAGAAAAACATTTCTAAAAAATATAGATATCACTTTTCTACGATTTGTATTTCAGAAGGAATGGCCATTTATATGATTGAACCACAAAAATTCAAAAACGGTCAAAATTTGCTACGTTTGACAAAAAATTTAATTATGGACTGTTACTCCACAAAGTTATAACAGCTATTAAAAATCCGAAGACAACCTAGTTATTCCTCACACAAAAAAACCTTTCTAAAAAATAAAAAGTCACTTTTACGAACTTCGTACTTCAGGAAGGAATGACCATTATATTGTTTAAACCACATAAATTAAAAAATGTCAAAATTTCAAAAATTTTGACACAAGAATTAATTTAAGGACCTGCTAACTCCAAAAGTATAACAAGCTATTAAAAGTCCAAAGACACCCCAATATTCGTCACACAAAAAAACCTTTCAGTAAATACAATTTATAAAAAATCACCTTTCTACGATTTGTATTTTCAGAAGGAATGGCCAATTTATTATTGATTGGTACACAAAAATCAAAAAAATTTCAAATTTCATAATTATTGACAAAAAATTATATTAAAGGACCTACCTCCGTCAAAAGTTAGAACAGCTGACTTAAAAATCCGAAGAACGCCTAGTATTCCTCACACAAAAACCCTTTCTAAAAAATATATGATACTCTATTCTTTCTATAGACGCTTGTATTCAGGAATTACAGTGTAAGTAACTTGGCGTGTCCCATTCTGCATCAAAAAAAATGTCAAAATCTTAAAATTGTTGCCAAAAGTTTTTTTAATTTTTGTTAAAAGGACCTGATAACATCCACAATGATATAACAGCTACCTTACAAAATTCGGAAACGACACCCCAATATTCTCTCACCAGCAACAAACCTTTCTAAAAATTATACACACAAATCCACCTTTCTACGACTGTTTGTATTGTCAGAAGGAATGGCCATTATATAATGACTGAACCCACAAAATACCCCAATAAATTCAAATATTTTCGAAAAATTTTTGGCGAAAGTATGAGAAGACTTGTAACTCTAAAAACTTATCCTTTATTAGAAGTCCGGAGACACCCCAACATCCTCACACAAAAAACCTTTGCTAAAAATATAAACAACACTTTTCTAGACGTTGTATTTTCAGAAAGGATATGACCATTATATGTTTTAAAACCTACAAAATCCTAAAATTTCAAAATTTCAAAATTTTGACAAAAATTAATTAAGGGCCTGTAACTCCAAAAGTATAACAGCTATTAAAAATCCGAAGACACCCCAATATTTCTAACACAAAAACATTTCTAAAAATATAGAAATCACTTTTTTACGACTTGTATTTCAGGAGGAATGGCCATTTATATGTTTGAACCACAAAAATCCAAAAATTTCCAAATTTCAAAATTTTGACAAAAATTAATTAAGGACCTGTTACTCCAAAAGTATAACAGCTATCAAAAATCGAAGTACACACCTATTATGGGGACTCGACGTCCTCTTCTAAAAATATAGAAACATCACTTTTCTACGACTTGAATTTCAGGAGGAATGGCCATTTATATGATTGAACCACAAAAATTAAAAAAATGTGCAAAATTTGGGGCAAATTTTGACTCAAAATAAATTAAGGACCGTTGAACTCCAAAAGTATAACAGCTATTAAAAATCCGAAGACACCCCAATATTCCTCACACAAAAACATTTCTAAAAATATAGAAATCACTTTTCTACGATTTGTATTTCAGAAGAAATGGCCATTTATATGATTAAACCACAAAAATTCATAAATTTCAAAATTTCAAAATTTTGATAAAAATTAATTAAGGGCCTGTAACTCAAAAAGTATAACAGCTATTAAAAATGCCTTAAGACATTCCTAATATCCTCAACACAAGAAACGAATTTCTAAAAATATAGAAATCACTTTTCTACGACTTGTATTTCAGGAGGAAAGGCCATTTATATGTTTGAACCAACAAAGTAAAAAAATTTCCAAATTTCAAAATTTAGACCAAAAATTAATTAAACACCTGTTACTCTAAAAGTATAACAGCTATTAAAAATCCGAAGAACCCTAGTATTCCGCACACAAAAACTTTCTAAAAATATAAAAATCACTTTTCTACGACTTGTATTTCAGAAGGAATGACCATTTATATGTTTGAACCACAAAAAAAAAAAAAATTCAAAATTTCAAAATTTTGACAAAAATTAATTAAGGACCTGTAACTCCAAAAGTATAACAGCTATTAAAAATCGACAGACACCTCAATATTCCTCACACAAAACCCTTTCTAAAAATATAGAAATCACTTTTCTACGACTGAACCACAAAAATCCAAAAATTTCCAAATTTCAAAATTTAGACAAAAATTAATAAAGAACCTGTTACTCCAAAAGTATAACAGCTATTAAAAAATCAAGAAAAGGCACCGCAAGTATTCCTCACACAAAAAACATTTTCTGAAAATTAGAAATCACTTTTCTACGCCTTGTATTTCAGAAGGAATGACCATTTTATATGTTTGAACCACAAAAATCCAAACTTTCAAATTTTCAAAATATTTGACAAAAATTAATTTAGTGCCTGTAAACTCCAAAAGTAAACATCTATAACATCCGAAAACACCCAAGTATTCCTCCACACAAATCTCTTCTAAAAAAATATAGAAATCAACTTTTCTGCGAACCATTGTATTTCGAGGTAGGCATGACCATTATATATGTTTACACACAAAAAAATCCAAAAATTTCCAAATTTTCTAAAATTAACAAAAACTTAATAAGGACCTGTAATCCAAAAGTGTATACAGCTATTAAAATCCGAAGGGACACCCTTAATATTACCTCACACAAAACCTTTTAAAATATAGAAATCAGCTTTTCATACGACTTGTATTTCCAGGAGGAAAGGCCATTTATTATGTTTAAACCACCAAAGTCCAAAAATTTCCAAATTTTCAAAATTTAGACAAAAATTAATTTAAGGACCTAGTACTCTTAAAAAGGTATAACAGCTATATAAAAATGCCGAAGACCCTTAGTATTCCTCACACAAAAACCTCTTTAAAAAAAAAAGATAAAAATCACTTTTCTACGACTTGATTCAGAAAGGATGACCACTTATTATGTTGGTTAAAACACAAAAATCCCTTAAATTCAAAATATGTCAATTTTGACAAAAATAATTAAGGGCTGTAACTCCAAAGTAAACAGCTTATTAAAAATCGAAAGACACCCCCAATATTTCTAACCACAAAGAAACATCTTCTAAAAATATAGAAATCACTTTTTCTACGATTTGTATTTCAGAGGAAATGGCCATTTATATGATTAATTTCAAAATCATAAATTTCCAAATTTCAAAATTTTTGATTTCAGAGACAAATCAAGGGCCTGTAACTCCAAATGTATAACAGCTATTAACCGAAGACACGCTATATTCCTCACACAAAACCTTTTCTAAAAATATTAGAAACACTTTTCTACGACTATGTATTTCAGAAGAACAGGCCCATTCTTATATGTTGTTGAACCACCAAAGTGGTTCAAAAAATTTCCAAATTTCAAAATTTACGACGAAAATCTAATTAAGGACTTTACTCTAAAACGTATAAAACAGCTATAGTATAAGATTAAGCCTAACATTAATAAAGAGCTGGACTACTTCTAAAAAATATTTAAAAATTTTATTAAATGTCTTCACTCCTCCTCCTTATACCTTAGAATTGCAAACAACATATATCAATCTACTAGCCATCAGTCTAGGATTAAGCCTGGTATTAATAAAACGGTAACTTTTTAACGACATCACAAAAAAAGTCCGAAGACATCCATAGTTGTCCTCACACAAAAACCTTTCTAAAATATAGAAATCACTTTTTTTCTACGAATGAACCACAAAAATCCAAAATTTCAAATTTCCAAAATTTAGGGACAGAAAATTAATAAAGAACTGTTACTACCAATAGTAATAACAGCTATTAAAAATCAAGAAAGGCACCCCAATATTCCTCACACAAAAACATTTCTGAAAATAATATAGAAATCACTTTTCTACGCCTTGGTATTTCAGAAGGAATGACCATTTATATGTTTGAACCACAAAAAATCCAAAAATTGTCAAAATTTCAAAATTTGACAAAAATTGACATTAATTTCTGTTAACTCCAAAAGATTATAACAATCTATTAAAAATTCGAAGACACCCTAGTAATTGCTCACACAAAAACCTTTCTAAAAATATAGAAATCACTTTTTTACGACTTGAATTTCAGGAGGAATGGCCATTTATATGTTTGAACCACAAAACTCAAAAATGTTCAAATTCAAAATTTTGACCAAAAATAAATTAAGAAGTGTTACTCAAAATGTATAACAGCTATTAAATCCGAAGACACCCCAATATTTCTCACACAAAAAATTTTTTCTAAAAAATATAAAAATCACCTTTTTACGATCTGTATTTCAGAAGGAATGGCCATTAATATGTTTTAAAACCACAAAAATAAAATAAATTTTAAAATTTCAAATTTTGACAAAAATTAATTAAGGACCTGTAACTCCAAAAGAGTATAACAGTTATTAAAAGTCCGAAGACACCCCATATTATTCCTCACACAAAAACCTTTTAAAATTTTAAAAATCAACTTTTCTACGACTTGTATTTCAGAATGAATGATCATTTATATGTTTAAACCAACAAAAATCCTAAAATTTTCAAAAATTTTCAAAATCTTGACAAAAAATAATTTAAGGACCTGTTACTCATTTTTATTATAAAACAGCTATTAAAAATCCGAAAAGACCATCATATTTCAAACACAAAAACATTTCTAAAAATATAGAAATCACTTTTTACGCTTGTATTTTCAGGAGGGATAGGCCATTTATTATGTTTTGAACCACAAAAACCAAAAAATTCAAAAATCAAAATTTTGACAAAAATTAACTAAGGACCTGTTACTCCGAAAAATTAACAGCTATCAAAAATCCGAACGACATCCTAAGTATTCCTCACACCAAAAACCATTTCTAAAATATAGAAATCACTTTTTCACGACTTGAAATTTCAGGAGGAATGGGGGCCATTTATATGAGTGAAACCACAAAAATAAAAAATATGTTTCAAATTTCAAAATTTGACAAAAAATTAATTAAGGACCTGTACTCCAAAAGTTAAACAGCTATTAAAAATCCGAACGCACCCCAATATATTTCTCAAACAAAAACATTTCTAAAAATATAGAAATCACTTTTTTACGAACTTTTATTTCAGAAGAAATGGCCATTTATATGATTAAACCACAAAAATTTAATAAATTTCCAAATTTCAAAATTTTTGATAAAGAAAATCTACATTAAGGGCCTTTGTAACTGCCAAAAGATTTTAACGGACAAGAATCACGCCAGTGTCCGATCTCCTCACACAAAAAAACATTTTCTTAAAAATATAAAAATCACTTTTCTACGGCTTGTATTTTCAGGAAGAATGGCCATTTAAATGTTTGAACCACAAAAAATCCAAAAATTTCATAATTTCAAAAAATATTAGACAAAATTACATTAAAACAACTGTACTCCAAAGATATAACAGCTATTACAAATCCGAAGCCACCCTAGTATTCCTCACACAAAAACTTCTAAAAACTATAAAAATTCACTTTTCTACGACTTGAATTTCAGGAGGAATGACCACTTTATCATGTTTGAACCACATAAAAAAAAAAAAATTTAAAAATTTCAAAAATTATGACAAAAAATTAATAAGTACCTGTTACTCCAAAAAGTATAACCAGCTTATTAAAACTCCGAAAACACCCTAATATTCCTCACACAAAAACCTTTCTAAAAATATAGAAATCACTTTTCTACGACTGAATCAATAAATCCAAAAAATTTCCAAATTTCAAAATTTAGACAAAAATTAATTGAGAACTGTTACTCTAAAAGTATAACAGCTATTAAAAAAAATCAAGAAAAGGCCACGCCAATATCCTCACACAAAACATTTCTGAAAATATATAGAAAAATAACCTTTCTACGCTTGTATGTTTCAGAAGGGGAATACCTTATATGTTTGAACCACAAAAATCCAAAACTTTCAAAATTTCAAAATTTTGACAAAAATTAATTAAGGGCCTGTAACTCCAAAAGCAGTGGATGGCATTTTGGTGATTTTTTTATTTTTTTTTCAAAAAAATCCAAACTGATTTTCTTTATTATTTTCTTATATTTTGACGTCACTTTATACGTCACGCGAAATTTAATTTGCAGGTTACAAATTATATATCGCGTGACGTTACGAATCTGAAAAAATAAAAAAAAAATAAAAAAATCAAAAAAATCACAAATTGATTTTTTAAAAAAAAATCAAAAAAATCACAAAAAATGCCATCCCTGTCCAAAAGTATAACATCTATTAAAAATCCGAAAACACCCTAGTATTCCTCACACAAAATCTTTCTAAAAATATAGAAATCACTTTTCTACGACTTGTATTTCAGGAGGAATGACCATTTTAATATGTTTAAACCACAAAAATCCAAACAAATTTCCAAATTTCAAAATTAAACCAAAAATTAATTAATTGTCTGTAACTCCAAAAGTATAACAATCTATTAAAAAATCCGAAGACACCCTAGTATTCCTCACACAAAAACCTTTCTAAAAATATCAAAAGAAATCACTTTTCTACGGCTTGAATTTCAGGAGGAATGGCCATTTATATGCATTGGCAACCACAAAATAAAAAAATTGTCACAAATTTCAAAATTCTGTGACAAAAATAATTAAGGACCTGTAACTCCAAATGTATAACAGCTATTAAAAATCCGAAGACACCCCAATATTTCTCACACAAAAACCTTTTTAAAAATATAAAAATCACCTTTCTCACGATTTGTATTTCAGAAGGAATGGCCACTTTATAATGAATTGAACCACAAAAATCCTAAAATTTCAGAATTTCAAAATTTTAACAAAAATTAATTAAGACCTGTTACTGCAAGAGTATAACAGTTATTAAAAGTCAGAAGACACCCATAGTATTCCCACACAAAAACCTTTCTAAAATTTAAAAAATCACCTTTTCTACGACATGTATTTCAGAAGGAATGATCACTTATATGTTTAAACCACCAAAGTCTCCAAAACTTTCCAAATTTGCAAAATTTTGATAAAAATAAATCAAGGGCCTGTAACTCCAAATGTATAACAGCTATTATAAAATCCGAAACACGCTAAACGTTCCTCACACAAAAACGTTTTTAAAATATTAGAAATCACTTTTCTACGACTTGTATTTCAGAAGGAAAGGCCATTTATATGATTTTGGTTCATCCTTCAAAAAATTCAAATTCAAAATTAGACGCAAATAAATCAAGGACCTGTTACTATAAAAGTAAAACAGCTATTAAAAATCCGAAGAACCCTAGTATTCTCACACAAAAACCTTCTTAAAAATATAAAATCACTATCTACTACTTCTATTCGCAGAAGTTACCACCTTTGATATGTTTAGAACCACAAAAAAAAAAAAAAAAAATCAAAATTTTCAAAATTTTGACAAAAATTAATTATATGCCTGTTACTCCAAAAGTATAACAGCGATTTAAATCCAAATACACCTCATTATTCCTCACACAAAAAACCTTCTTAAAAATATATAAATCACTTTGCGTCGTTTAAAATGTTATGCGTCCCAATAATAGTAACTTTTAATGTTAGGACAAAAATTAAGAATATGAAAAATTGCTCTATGACTCACAAAATTAACTAAATACCAAAAAGGCCTTTTCAATTTCTCACACAAAAACATTTCCTGAAAATATTAGAATCAACTTTTCTACGCCTTGTATTTCAGAAGGAATTGGATATTATATGTTTGAACCACAAAAATCCAAAAAATTTACAATTTCAAATTTTTGACAAAAATTACATATATTGTCTGCAAACTCCAAAAGTATAAATCTATTAAAAATCGAAGACACTCTAGTATTCCTCACCACAAAAGACTTTCTAAAAATATAGAAATCACTTTTCTACGGCTTGAATTTCAGGATGAATGGCCATTATATGATTGAACCCCAAAAACTCAAGAATAGCAAACTTTCACAAAATGGACAGGAATAAATCATTTATGAAACTCCAAAAGTGTTAAAGCTATTAAAAATCCGACAGCACCCATATTCTCACACAAAAAGCCTTTCTAGAAAATATTAAAAAATACTTTTTCTACGATTTGTATTTCAGAAGGAATGGCCATTTATATGATTTGAACCACAAAAATAAAATTAAATTTCAAAATTTCAAAAATTTTTGACAAAAATTAATTAAGGACCTGTAACTCCAAAAGTATAAACAGTTATTAAAAGTGCCGAAGACACCCAAATTCTAGTTTAGCACCGACAAAATTAAAAACACTTTCTACAGCTGCATTTAGGAGGAATGGCCATTTAATGTTTAAACCACAAAAATCCTAAAATTTCAAAATTTCAAAATTTTGCAAAAATTAATTAAAGGGCCTGTAACTCAATAAGTATAACCAGCTATAAAAATTCCGAAGACACCCAATATTTCTAACCACAAAAACCTATTCGTAAAAATATAAGAAATCACTTTTCTTAACGACTTGAGATTCAGGAAGGAATGGCCATCTTATATTGATTGAACCACAAAAAAATATAAAATATGTCAAAATTTCAAAATTTTGACAAAAATTAATTAAGGACCTGTTACAACAAAAGTATAACAGCTATTAAAAATCCGAAAACACCCTAGTTATCCTCACACAAAAACCTTTCTAAAAATATAAAAATCACTTTTCTACGACTTGTATTTCAGAAGAAATGGCCATTTATATGATTAAACCACAAAAATTCATAAATTTCCAAATTTCAAAATTTTGATAAAAATTAATTAAGGGCCTGTAACTCCAAAAGTATAACAGCTATAAAAATCCGAAGACATCCTAATATTCCTCACACAAAAACATTTCTAAAAATATAGAAATCACTTTTCTACGACTTGTATTTCAGGAGGAATGGCCATTTATATGATTGAACCACATAAATAAAAAAATGTCAAAATTTCAAAATTTTGACAAAAATTAATTAAGGACCTGTAACTCCAAAAGTATAACAGCTATTAAAAGTCCGAAGACACCCCAATATTCCTACACAAAAACCTTTCTAAAAATATAAAAATCACTCTTTCTACGATTTGATATTTCAGAAGAAATGGCCATTTATATGATTAAAGCACAAAAATTCATAAATTTCCAAATTTCAAAATTTTGATAAAAATTATTCAAGTTCCTGTAACTCCAAAAGTATAACAGCTATTAAAATACGAATACACCTCAATATTCCTCACACAAAAACCTTTCTAAAAATATAGAAATCACTTTTCAACGACTGAACCACAAAAATCCAAAAATTCAAAAATTTCAAAATTAAGACAAAAATTAAATACAGAACTGTTACTCCAAAGTATAACAGCTATTAAAAAAATCAAGAAAGGCACCCCAAATATTCCTCACACAAAAACATTCTGGAAAATATAGAAATCACTTTTCTACGCCTTGTATTTCAGAAGGAATGACCATTTATATGTTTGAACATCAAAAATCCAAAAATTTCAAAATTTCAAAATTTTGACAAAAATTAATTAAGGGTCTGTAACTCCAAAAGTATAACATTTATTAAAAATCCGAAGACACCCTAGTATTCCTCACACAAAAACCTTTCAAAAATATTAAAATCACTTTTCTACGATTGTATTTCAGGAGGAATGGCCATTTATATGTTTGAACCACAAAAATCCAAAAATTTGCAAATTTCAAAATTTAGACAAAAATTAATTAAGGATCTGTTACTCCAAAAGTATAACAGCTATTAAAAATCAGAAGACACCCTAGTATTCCTCACACAAAAACCTTTCTTAAAAATATAAAAATTTACTTTTATTCTGCGACTTGTATTTCAGAAGAAATAACCATTTATATGTTTGAACACAAAAATCCAAAATTTCAAAAATTTCAATATTACGAAGAAATGAATAAAGAGCTTTACTCTAAAGTATAACAGCTATTTCTAAAATCCGAAGACACCCTAATATTTCTAACACAAAAACATTTCTAAAAATATAGAAATCACTTTTTTACAACTTGTATTTCGGGAGTAATGGCCATTTATATGTTTGAACCACAAAAATCCAAAAATTTCCAAATTTTGACAAAAATTAATTAAAGGACCTGTTACTCCAAAAGTCATAACAGCTATTAAAATCCAAAGACACACTTTAGTATTCCTCACACAATAAACCTTTACTAAAAATTATAGAAATCACATTTTTCTACGACTTGAACTTTCAGGAGGAATGGCCCATTTATATGTAACCTACATCACAAACATAAAAAAATTGTCAAAATTTCAAAATTTTGACAAAAATTAAATTAGGACCTGTAACTCCAAAAGTATAAACAGCTATTTAAAAATCCGAAGACACCCCCGATCTCCTCACACAAAAAAACATTTCTAAAATATAGAAATCACTTTTCTACGACCTGTATATCAGAAGGAATGGCCATTTAAAAGATTAAATTACAAAATTATAAATTTCAAAATTTGCCAAATTTTGACAAAATTTAATTAAGGACCTGATTTCTCAAAAGTATAAGAGCTATAAAAATCCGAAGACATCCTAATATTCCTCACACAAAACATTCTTAAAAAATTTAGAAATCACTTTTCTACGACTTGAATTTCAGGAGGAATGGCCATTATATGTTTGAACCAACAAAGTCCAAAATTTCCAAATTTCAAAATTTAGACAAAAAATTAATGTAAACACCTTTAATCTCTAACAGTATAACAGCTATTAAAAAATCCGAAGACACCCGTATTCCTCACACAAAAAACTTTCTAAAAATTATTAAAAATCACTTTTCTACGAACTGTATTTCAGGAGGAATGACCATTCTATTGTTTGACCACAAAAAAAAAAAAAAATTCAAAATTTTCAAAATTTTTGACAAAAATTAATTAAGTACCTGTTACTCCAAAAGGTATAACAGCTATTAAAAATCGAAGATACCATAGTATTCCTCACACAAAAACCTTTCTAAAATATAGAAATCACTTTTCTACGACTGAACCACAAAAATCCAAAAGAATTTCCAATTTCAAAATTTTAGACAAAAATAATAAGAACCTGTTACTCCAAAAGATTAACAGCTATTAAAAATCAAGAAAGGCACCCCAATAATTCCTCACACAAAACCATTTCTAAAAAAAAATAATAATCACTTTTTCTACGCCTTGTATTTCAGAATGAATGACCATTTTATATGTTTAACCACAAAATCCACAACTTTCAAAATTTCAAAATTTTTGACATAAATCTAATTAAGGCCGTAAACTCCAAAAGTACTAACATTCTACTTAAAAATCCGAAAGACACCCTAGATATAAACACAAAAAACTAAAATCTTCTAAAAAAAAGAAATCACTTTTCTCGACTGTATTTAGAAGGACATTGACCATTTTAGTTTGAACCAAAAAAATCCAAAAATTTACCCACAATTTCAAAATTAGACAAAAATTAATTAAGGACCTGTAACTCCAAAAGTATAACAGCTATAAAAATCAAGGAAGGACACCCAATATTCCTCACACAGAAAACCTTCTCTAAAAATATAGAAATCACTTTTCTACGAGCACATTTCAGAAGGGAAAGGCCATTTATATGGCTTTTGAACCATCAAGTTTCCAAAATTTCAAATTTCAAGAATTTTCCCCATAGGCAGCAATAAGGACTGATTACTCTAGAAGTGTAACAGCTATTAAAAAATTCCGAAGAACCCTAGTATTCCTCACTCAAAAACCTTTCTAAAAATATAAAAATCACTTTTCTACGACTTGTATTTCAGAAGGAATGACCATTTATATGGTTGAATCACAGAAATCCTAAAATTTCAAAATTTCAAAATTTTGACAAAAATTAATTAAGGGCCTGTAGCTCCAAGTTAAACAGCTTATAAAAATCCGGAGAACACCCTAAATATTCCTCACACAAAAAACCTTTTATAAAAAAATATAGAAACACTTTTCTACGACTTGTATTTCAAGAAGAAAGGCCATTTATATGTTTGAACCATCAAAGTCCAAAAATTTGCAAATTTCAAAATTTAGACAAAAATTAATTAAGGACGCTGTTACTCTAACAAGTCATAATAGCTGATTAAAAATCCGAAGAACCCTAGTATTCCTCACTCAAAAACCTTTCTAAAAATATAAAAATTACTTTTCTACGACTTGTATTTCAGAAGATGACTATTTATAATGGTATTGAACCACAGAAATCTTAAAATTTCAAAATTTGTTCAAAATAATAACATTTTGACAAATTAAATTAAGGCCTGTAGCTCCAAAAGCTTATAACAGCTATTAAGAAATCCGAAGACACTTAATATTCCTCACACAAACCCTTTCTTAAAAAATAAGAAATCAGCCTTTATATGTCTGAAACACAAAAATCCAAAAATCTTCCAAATTGTCAAATTTGACACAAAATTAATTAAAGGACCTGTAACCAAAGTTAACAGCCTAGTTAAAAGTCCGAAGACCACCCCAATATTACTCACACAAAAACCTTTCTAAAAATATAAAAATCACTTTTCTACGACTTGTATTTCAGAAGGATTGCCCATTATATGTTTGAACCACAAAAAATCCTTAAAAATTTCAAAAATTTCAAAATTGACAAAAATAATTAAGAACCTGATTTGCAAAAGATATAACAGCTTTTACAGTCATCGTTTTAACAACTTTATGAGGCAAAACACAAAAACATTTCTACAAAATATAGAAATCACTTTCTACGACTTGTATTTCAGGAGGAATGGCCATTTATATGTTTGAACCACAAAAATTTAAAAATTTCCAAATATTAAAATTTTGACAAAAATTAATTAAGGACCTGTTACTCCAAAAGTATAACAGCTATTAAAAATCCGAAGACACCCTAGTATTCCTCACAAAAAAACCTTTCTAAAAATCATAGCTGGGCATGCCCCAACGATTTTCGGCTATTCGGCTAATCGGCTACGCCGCACTATCAATTCTTATAGCCGTAGTCGTAGCCGAAATTTTTTTTTAAATAGTCGCGAACAAGCCAACGGACGCACTGCATTTTTCCGCGGCTATCGTTTCGGCTATTGAATTTTTTTAAATTAATTAAGTGAACCCTAACTCCGTTCTCCCTGATGACAAGTCACTTTCGAAAACGGGTTTTATATTGGTATGAAAAAGGCGTGGCATTGTAGTGATAAGTGTGTAATAATATTTTCAGTCTTAGTTCTATACTAATACGAATAAGATGTGTCAAAAGCTAAAAGAAGAAAAGTGCAACCTGTTTTAAACACGCAGTTTTATTCAAAATTCCTTTGTGATGTTCTTGTCATGTTATTATTTTATTAATTAGGTATTATTATTATTATGTTACTAAGTAATTAAGTAATAATATTATAATTACTAATTTACTGATTAGTAGTTACTAGTTACTAAGTAATTAATTACTAGTAAAATAATATATAACAAATTAATAACTATATATATTAACTATATTATATATATATATATTATAATATATATATATATATATATATAATATATATATATATATTTATAATATATATAATATATATATATATATATATAATATATATATATATATATATTATATATATATATATATATATATATATATATTAAATATATATATATATAATATATATTATATATATATATATATATATATATATATATTATATATAATATACATTATTATATAAGGATATAGATATTATATTATATATAATATATATATATATATATATATAATAATATTATTATATATTAATTAGATTTATTTATCATTTTATGAATTATCACTATTAAAAGTAAATAAAATATTAATAATTAAATACAGGCTAAGTTTGTGACTAAGACAGAGGTGTTTATCTAGGAGACAGTTCAGTTCTTTGCACCAGTAGTTAGCTTAAGGGAGCAGCTCTCCCCATTTAATGAGAGCTGTGGACATGGCAGCCAAGGATCCCTACGTTTACTGTGACTGGTCAACTGTTAGACCATTGTGATTGTGAGGAGACGAGATCTGGAAACAAGGCCAAGAGGCAACGAGTTCCGTCAAAGAGTTGAAAACTTATTTGACTCACTCTTGAGAGGTTAAGAATTCTTTTGCTATAGTAAAGGACTAAAGAACTAAAGATAAAGAGCTTAGTAAAGATAACCAAATTAAACTTTAAAAAAATCTAGTCAAACTTAACTTTTTTTTGGAATTTTCATACCTTGAACATTTAAATATGAAATTAAAAGTAGTCAAATTCAAAAAAATTAAAAACTTCTACTAATTTCTGTTTTTTCAAATTTAAAAATTGAGGACTGATGAGAAAGTTGATGGGTGTCTCTTAGGAAGATTCACACTTGTTGCCAAGTGTAAACATCCTGCCTGCAAGGAAGAAGGGCTTTCGTACAGCACCCAGACAAGGGTCCCACCTCACAGAGCATTACAAGCAACTGTAAAGTTTTAAATCATTATTAATTAAAAATTTGATAAGATCACAAACAACTAACTGTGTGCTAGTTAATTAGTTAATCAAGATTTAAACAACCTGGATAAGGCTTGAATACTTAATACAAATGTTATCAAAGAAAATTTAAAAAATTTGTAATTAAAGTTATGTATTATTTTTATATCCAGATGCCACAATGACCTTCTCCCTCACCTCTCTGCAGCCATTGAAGGGCTTAGCAAGCGCGATCGCTCCAGTTCAAGGGAGAGTGAGTCTCGCAAGCGTCAGATGTCTCTGGATTAGAGCTTCAGGTCAAAGTTCAGCCAGCAGAGAGCAAGACAAGGTTACACCAGGTGAAAAAATTCAGAAACATAATATTAGTTATTTTAATTGAACTCAATTTTTTTTAAATAGGTATATGAGCGACTTAGCGTCTTCACGTTTTAACAATATTTTATTAAAAATTAAAATATATTGATCTTATTAACTTTAAATTACTTTTTCATCATAGGTGGTTCATTCATTCAATGATGCCACTGGATTTAGCTGATGATCCTTACACTAAGGAGATGTTTTACCTCATTAATCCGAGTTTCATCCCACCTCAAGGAGGACTTTGAGCAGGGATATTGAAAAGCTGATGCAAAAAGGGAAGACTCGACTGATAAACAACCTCTTCCACCAGAAGTGGGTGCCACTACAGCCGACAGTTGGACCGCCCACAATAAGTCCTTCTTGGGAATGACAGTCCACTGGATTGACAGGGTCAACCTCAAAAGGTGCATGCAACTTTGGCGGTCAGGGAGGTGAAGGTAAGAAAATTAAAAAGTTAATTTTTGTCATTTATACCTTAGTCTCATAACCATAAGAACAGTATGGGTGTAACATATTATTTAATTTACAGACAAAAACAATAAAATGTCTTTAGGAAAGCAAACTCACCAGTACATGGAGGAACTAAATCAATCAGAGATCATCATCGATTGCATCCACGGTAAGTGAGGCCACACTACGGACAATGGCACCTACTACTTGGCAGCCTTCAACGCTTTGGTGAGTCAAGCCGGCCAGGAGAACCTTCCTCCATGGACCTGTATTACCTGATTGAAGATTGTGGATCTCCAGCAGCTCCTGGGCCTGAGGGTACAACCAAATCTGCCGCTCACACCGCTGCAGGTACTTAAATTCGCGAAAAACTGTGTGCTAAATGCTACTGATATAATTAATAATATTATTAAGTAAGATAAGTTTAAACAAATAAGATGCTCATTTAGATTAACTAATATCTTTGAATTCGTTACATTAATTACTTATTGTTTCCAGTGCCTCACACACCCAATATCTCTCTC
>JABUQX010040268.1:0-22500 GCA_015478945.1 Trachelipus rathkii
GGTGCATTGCCGTCGCTTTCTCGCTAACTTACTCTTGGAATGAATCCTCTTTTGGCTCGGAGGATGCTTTGGTAACCGCTGAAAAGGTAGGGCCGCTAATCGCCGATGGGATGAGCAGGTTCATTTCCATCTATCAACTAATCTTTCTCTGCCCCAAAAATCCATGGTTCGGATGAGCTTGTTCTTCCGCGCCATTCAGGAGAGAGGACATTGCATATCCGGGCATGGAAAACTCTCGTCTCCTATCACTCTTACTAATTTCATTCTGTCGGAATCATTGCAGGGTAACTATTCGTCAGGCTAAGCGCGCTTTCACTAAAAAAAAGTGCGCCAACCTGCTTGGTTCTTCTATGATATATCTTACAAACAATTTATTTATAATATTATACGAAAATATTGAATGAAATCGTACAAAAAACTCAAGATTTTTCTCTTCCTCCTCAATTCCTCCTCTTTCTCTTCAGTTTTTGTCTCCATATTACTTTCAAAGAAGATTAGCTGCTCAAATTAAAAGCAGTTAAGGCTGACCTTTTGCCCTCAAAATATCCCACCAATACTAAATATCACTCTACTGCAGGCAGGAAACTTAGGGAGAGGTGTATTAGTGTATACCATAAATGGAATCTTGACCATTATTTGCATGAACTGAGGCATGGGTTAATTGAAGATTATATGGAGAACTCCGTTTCAGGAATATGAAATAGACGGGATATTCACATTATTTTATACAGCGTAGAGGAAAGGGAAAGGTGGGGTTGTGGCAGGCTTTATATTAAAAGGCAATATTCAATCTGGTTTAAATGACTGACTTTAAAACTAATATTGATGTTGAATCTGTAGGGTAGATATCCTTTACTGTGTAATAATCATATAGAATAGGGGCATTTTATAGACCTCCTGGCCAGAGTCAGAATTAGATGCGGAAATGGTGTGAAAGATTGAGACAGCATGCCACAGTAAAGCTAGTGACTAAGTCATAATGGGTGATTTTTTAATTTTCCTTGGCATTTCATGGATGTTCCTTTGTCGGAATAGGCCAAGAGTAGTTCAGTATTTATAAATTGTATACTAGATACTTTTTGAGCCAGATGGTCATGAACCCACAAGACACGATGCACAACTATTAGACTTAATATTAACGAATGATGAAAGTATGGTGGATAAGATTAAGTTGGAGAGAATTTAGGACTTAGTGCCATTAATATAATTAGATTTAATATGAATGTGATATTCTGGCCCAAATTGCAAGCTAATAAGGAACAAATCATAGATTTCCGAAATGGGGATTTTACCAAATACGAGACTGCTTAGTATAACTGACTTGGATAAAGAGTTTAAAGACCAAAACGTTTTTATCATGTGGGAACATTTGAAGCAAATTTTTTAATGAACATTCAGTCAGTATGTTTTAAAAATTAAACCCATTAGGGTGGCGAAAAGAAAACCTGTTTGGTGGAATAGAGAGGGATAGAGATAAAGATCAATGAAAGCTTAGATGTTTTAAAATTTTCAAGGGTAGTAATAGGGGAAGATGATTTAGAAATATAGGAAAAAATAGAAACGAACTTAACCAGCAATAAGAAAGGCAAAGAGAGAGGCAGATTTTAATTTAGCAAGGATAGTAATAAGAACCTGAAGAAGTTGTTTAGCTTTTATAAATTTAAAATTAAGAATAGGACAATAGGTCCTATTAAAATTGATGAAAATTTAGTAAGTTCAGATAAGGGTTGGTCAACATTTTCAATGCTTATTTGCTTCAGTGTTTACTGAGGAAAGATTAGATAAGTTTGGAGACTATAGTTCTTGTATGCATGTAAGCCAAATAGACTTACAGGAATTTGAATTTTGATGTATAAAGATATTAAACGGTTTACTAGACCATATTTGATCCAAGTAAAGCTGCAGGCCCTGATGGATATACATGGTAGAATTTTGAAAGAGAGGTAGTACAGCATTGCAAAGGGCACTGTATTGAGGGTTTTTAAAGCGATCTTAAATTTGGGGAGGTACCCAGATGAACGGGAAAAGGGCACATGTTGGTGCCTATTTATAGAAAGGTGTAGGAAGATTTGGGTAATTATATGCCAGTAGTCCTAACATCTCTGGTTGTAAGGTCTGGAAAAAGTTACTGAAAGTCATATAGAGAAAATATTTAGAAAGATAACAAGGTATTGTATGGACTCCCAGCACGGTTTCAGAAAGCGCGTCTAAGTCATGTTCAGACAACCGCTTTAGAAATTTATGGAATTCGATTACTCCCGATGCAATGACCGAGGAGATCCAGTTTCAATTTATATATTTAGACTTTAGCAAAGCTTTTGATTAGGTTCGCCACATAAGGCTGATGAAGAAGTATATTGCAATGTGGGTATGGTGGAGGGTACATAGTATGGTCAAAGTGCAATTTAACTAACATAGTAACTAAATTGGCCAATAAGGACGAAATAGTGAAGAGTGGTGTCCACAGGGTTCAGTGCTGGGCCACTGTTGTTTCTCATATATATATAAATGATCTAGACCAGGGACTTAAATGCAATGTTTCTAAGTTTCCTGTGTGATAACCAAAGTGGCCACCTCAGTTAGGAATAAGGAAGGATGCAATAAAGATTCAAAATGACTTGATAAACTTCTTGGGTGGGCAGTAAGTGGCAAATGAATTTTAATAGTAAAAGGGTTCTTCACCTAGGTTACTCAAATGAAAGTTTTAACTATGATATGAATGGGGCATTAGCTTGGAGTTCTGTGGACCAGGAAAAGAATTTAGGTCTGTGATTATAGCAATAATTTGAAAGTAGAATCAGTGGTTGGAAGCTAGAAATAAAGCTAATAGATGCTGTGGGCATAATAAATTGCAATGTTGTTTACAAGAGCAAGGAGTTATAAGTAATAATAGCTAGGCTATGTTAGGCCAATAATTAGAGTATTGTGCACAAGTTTGGGCCGCTTACTCTGAGAGAAAGATCTTAGATATGCTAGAGGGGTGCAACGTTAGAAGCAGACAAGCCAGGATTTCTGGGTTTGAGTGGTTAAGGAGCTACGAGAGAAGACTGAAGGAGGTTAGGAATGTTGTCTGTAAGAAAGGCGTTTCTCAGAGGGGACATGATACAGTCTACAAAATTTTTACATCTATTGATAAGACTGGGACCAATAAATTCTTTATAGATAGAGCACGGCGGGAGACCAGGGGGAATAACAAGAATTTAGAAGAAAGCATGCCATTTGATATAAGAAGTATACAATTCAAGGCAATAGTGTGTTTAATTTGGATGCATTTGCCACAGGAGGGTTGTGAGGTGTGACTCAATTGCAACATTAAGAAGGGTTTGGATAGTATATGGATGGGATTGGGTATACATAGGTATATTTAGACGAAGCCAAATTGGTGGTTTCTAGTTATAGTAGTTAGTTAATGTTATAGTTACTGCATGTGTGACCATAACTTAGTTATTAAGGCATGTGGATGGTTTGGGTAACATGTATCATTTTTTTTGACTAAGAAAAATTGGTGGATTTTGGTTACAGAAATTTGAAATGCTCACCTAGGGTGCTTTGTGGATTGTAGATGCATGTTTGGTTAGTGGGTTGACTGGGGACAGTCTCGATGGGCCATGTTGCCTCTTTACTGTCTCTATATTTCTTATGTTTTTATGTTCTTATATTTTATGAACAAGTTCAACAAATTCTGCCAATGCTGAAAGGGAAAGATGTCCTTGGTGAGAGGAGTGAGTGCTGGTGTTAGTTCGCTTCCAGCAGTCCATTTGCTAAATTTAAGGTTCTCACCAAATCATTATGCCTCCCTTTCTGAAATTTTTGACCAGCCCTAGTCCACCATTAAGAAGTCTATTTCGTTCAAAGATTTTAGTAGATCCTGTAAGCCTCAACGCCTTGCAGAGTCGATGCTTTAATGCTACATATCAAACTCGGGTATAGCTTATATATAATATATGATATATTTATATATATATATATTACAATATATTTATATTATATATAATATATATATATTATATATATATATATATATATTCTAATATATATAATATACTATATATATATAATATATATATATATATTTAATCAATTTTAATGGTAAAACCCCAAATATATATATATATATATATTATTATATATATATATATATATATATATATTATATTATATATATATATATATATATATATATATAATACCGTAAAAGGGGGGAAAAACCGTCACGAAGGGAAAAACCTGTCAATATGAAAAGTTGTTAATATTTTGTTATAAAATTTAAAAAAATTTCAGTTAGTGAAAGGTTTTTTAAGTAGCAAATAGATTATATTTTAACCATATATAAAAATTTCAGTAAATAACTTACACCTACTAGTCAAAAAAATTTCCCAAAGTTGGAAAAAAATTTTGTTTTTTTTTTTTTGCAAAAAAATTCTAAGACCTTGTGAATCTCGTGAATCTAGTAGAATTAAGATATCAGAATTTTGAGTTAGATGCATATTGGGAAGTCTATTTTTAACATTTTCCATGTAAAAAATTTTAAAATATTAAGCTTATTTTTAAAGTTATTAAGTTTTTTTCAATTTCGGGGGAAAACCGGTCGGCGTCGGGGATAACCGTCGACACATTAGTTAAAATAAAGTCCATAATTTTATTTTAGTTTTCATTGAATATTGTTCTAATTTTTATGCATGGTAGACTATAAGACTTGTTTAATGTTTTCTATACCTCTCTTTCTTCTATCTAGTGTAAGGATAAAAAAAGTTCACGTGAAATTTGCGCGTACATACTCTATAAAAAAAAAAAAAAGGCCTATTTTGTTAAAAATGAAAAATAATTATTTATTAAAATTATTAAATTTGATTGTCATAATTTAAATTAATATTGTGAAAAATTTTTTTGGCAAAAAGTTCCCGTGAATGTTGCGAACAAACACCAAATATGCAATTTAAAAGTGCCAATTTTTATAGCTATGTGTTTGGAAATAGTAAATAACTTACAATAGTGTTTAGGATTCATTTTTTCAATTGCTTATTTAGCATAAACAAATGAAAAAAAAATTTCAAAATTTTGTAAAACATCAACATTTGCATAATCTTAATAAAAAAATAACTTAGACTTGTTTTTTTCAATCCAAATTAATTCTATATATTATTAGACTCTATTTAACATTTAAATTATAATCTATAATTAGTTTGGACAAGCACAAAAGAAATAATATTTAATGACCGGCTTTTCCTGACGCCACTGACCGGTTATTTCACGATTCAATTTTTTTGAAATGGAATTTTTCAAAAAAAATTTTAAAATATTCATTTTCCTGGCGGTGACATTCATTATTCTTAAAAATTATAATGATAAATGTTTGGAAAAACTTGTAAGTATAGATATAACTTAAAATTTCGCTTTTTCATGATTCATTAAAAAAAAAAACGGCGATTTTGACCGGTTTTCCCCCATTTTTACGGTATAATTATATATTATATAATTATATATTATTATTATTAAATATATATATGATATATATATTATATATATAAATATATATATTATATTATATATATTATATTATTTATATACTTATATATAATATATTGGGTTTTACACAGAATGGATTTAGATATTGCCTAGTTATTTAGTATTAATATAATTAATTAAGTTATAGATGAGGGTAATAGCTTCAGCTATAAAATCATTTAAATGTTATTAATTATATATGGTACCATTAAGGAGATTGAGATTGGTTTTTCAAGTTTAATTATTAAAAAAAACAATAAGTCTTAGACTAAAAGTATAATGTAGTTATAACTTAAAATAAAAATTATTATTCTTTTTATTCTAACCATAAGAATTCTTAATAAGTAAACTTTACTTTCATTTTTCAAAAAGATGCGGAACAAAAGAGCGGAAGCTTTTTTTGATCCGCACTGATTTCCTGACGACTCCGCACTTCCGCTAGTCCGCACCTATTTTTGTTAGTCCGCTCGGAGCGGACTAGCAGACTAAAGAGCGGAAGTGCCCATCTCTGCTTAAACACTAATACTTTTCCTCAGTGCTGGAAGCGCGCTTTTGTTCAACCAATCCAAAAAGGAGCCGTTCTGATCTTTCAAGATTATCGCCTAATACGCTCTCACATTGTATTCTATTCTAAGTCTTTGAAACTATTCTTAACTCTCATTTCCTGGATTCATCTGGAGTCTCATTCCCTTCTTTTCAAATCATCAGTATGGCTTTCGACCTTCGAGGTCAACTTGGTGACTACTTCTATCTAACTGATTTATGATGGTCTTTGCCCTTAGGGACTAGGGGAGTCTTGCGTGGTTGGCGCTTGACATATCAAAGCTTTTGACCGGGTATGGCATGCGTCGCTACTCTCGAAGCTCCCTTTCCTTGGGGTTTCCGCCTTCTCTTGGCTTACTCGATGTCTAGTTTCTCTCTGATCGCTCCATATCAGCACTCGTTGATGGGGCGATTTCTTCCTCCTTTCCTGTAATTTGTGGTGTTCCTCAAGGTTCTCTTTTATTTCCTGAACTTTATTTCCTACTTTCATCAACGATCTCCTTCAGCTGATACTTAACTCTCGTTCACTCTTATGCAGAGAACTCAACTCTCCATTCTTCTACTTATTTTCATATCTGCTCCCTCGGTTTGCATCTAGAGCTGCTCTGTCTTTCTTGCTTTGATTCTATTCTGCCGATCTGGATGGGATTTCCCAGTGGGATCACCGCAACCTTGTAAAAAACGCTTTAAAAACTTAACTTCTTCTATATCTCCCTCTCAAAAACGAATCCTAACTTTCATATTGTTCTTCGACGGCGTCTAACGTCTCACCTGTGAATTAAACATAAACATTCTTGGTCTCAACATAAACACAAATTGTCTTGGAAAGCTCATATTTACAATGGTTGCTAAGGTTGCCTCAAGAAAGCTTGGGGATTCTGTTCAGGTTGCGGGAATTTATTTCTCTGAACAGTTACTCCAGTTAATAAGGGCCTTATTCGCCTTTATTGGATACGTTCTCATCTTGTGTGTTGGAGGGGCTCCGGTCACCCTTCTATTGGATAGGGTTGAGCTAAAGCTAAGAGACTAATAAACGAGTCTCCGTCTTTCAAAACTCCCTGACCCTCTATCTCTGTACGTGTGGACGTTGGCGCACTCTCTATTTTAGGAGCACTATGGTGGAAGTGCTCAGGGGAGTCTGACCTCTCGCATTCCACCACCTTTGCAACACCCTCGTATCACAAGGGTGCCTTGCTCTGGCATAAATGTTTGCCGTAAGTATTGAAAACCCCAGACTGGTTCGTCGTTGTGTTGCCTCTTTCTTTCCAGCTACTTCTGTTCGTGGAATCCTGCCTCCTTCTGCTGGGTTTTTTCAACTGGTATTTAAATCTTCCCCTCTATTAAGCCCACGTCTGAGAGATTTTGCCTGTTAAGTTTGGGGATGGGTGGTTTTCCATGTTTTTCTATCTGTCCCCTCCTTGGAAAAGGGCGGCCCATGATGGTGGTTGACTGAAAAAAAAACATAAAAATAAAAAAAAAAAAAAACAGGGAAACTTAAACGCTTACTAAGAACACTACCAGCACCAGGATGTAGATATAGGGGTAGGTGGCGTAGGTAGCTCCTACCCAATATTTTTTAGGGTTTAAATCTTTGAAATTAAATTGTTAAATGTCCATAAATTTTTGCTGAGGTATTTTGTAATAAAAAACGATTGTCATAGAACATAAAATTAAAAAGAAAAAACAACCACAATAATAATTAACTATATTAATTTGAATTCTTTGAAGAGAGGCTCCTACTTTGATCTTAAGAGTAAAATTCTTTGCTACGGAACAGACAAATGACGTCATTTTATATCAAGTTTATAAGGGAACGGGGTATGTGTCTTACCCTATAATCAAAAACATATTTAAACTTTTTGTTTGTTGCCGTAAATATGTACGAAATGTGTTGGAAAAAGTATGACAAGTTGTGCCGGCTTGTGGGAGTTTGTTTGAATTTTATTTATCCATTTTGTCAGTATGTTTTGACATAGCATATTATTTTATCATAAAACTTATTTAATTGGATTTTTAGCATTATATACATAAAATAATTTGAATAATGACATAAAACTTCTTTGGATAGATTTTATATTAAAGAAAAAATGCTTAAAAACTTAATCTATAAAACCACAGCTTTATTTTTAAAAAAATGGTAGGCCTGAGAAATTTACTCAATTGGAATGGTGCTTTAAAATTAAGTATTTTGGTAATACAATGTAAATAAGCTTTTCATTACAAATAAAGTAGGTATGTATTATAATATTGAATATGTTTTTGGATGTTTTTACGGTTGATATATATATACTATATAATATATATATATTATTATATATATTATATATATTATATTATTATATATCATAATATATATATTAGATAAGACTCTGCCTACCCAAGTGTATTCTTCCAGGTACACCACTGGCCAGCACTGACATCAATAATAATAAACAGATATCCAAAACCATATACAAACATACATCTGCCCAACACTAAACTATGCCTCAGCAGCCTCACCAATGGCAACCCATTTTTAACCAAGGGTAACATAAGAAAACTACAAACAACTCAAAACAAAGCACTCAGAATTATAACAAGATGCACATCCACAACACCCCAACAACACCTACATGAAAAAATAAAAATACTACTCATAGACAAACACTTAGAAATGATAGGCACTCATTTCTACACTAAAACTTAAACACCACAACACCCATCCTACACTGTACTTTCCAACCCCATTAATCACAGGTTAAAACCACCACCCTCCTCTCTGGCTCTATTATACAAGCAAATTCTGAATAACATTCAACCTCATCAAAACAACATCTCATACACTAAACAAATACACACACCTAACCAAAAATTATTTAAGAAACCAACAACCAAATAACATACTAAATACTTATCCTCCAGAAATAACACTGGAATTCAACTCTCTTAAAATAACTATTCAGTCATCTTTGGCCAAATTAAGATGTGGCCACCACCCAAACTTGCAACATTATAAATATAGATTCGACCTTAACCAGACCATCTACATCGGCAACAAGATGCACCAGCCTGACTGTCACATTTCTTACTATGTTGTCTATAACACAGTGAGCAGTAGTGTTTTATATATATATATATATATATATATATATATATTATATATTTATATACGATATATATTATATGATATAATATATAACAGATAGCTATTTATATAAAAAGATATATAAGAATATATAGATTATAATATAATATATATTTTTTTTACATAGTTTTTTTTTTAAAATAATTATTATATATATATATATATATATATATATATATATATATATATAGGGCTGATCTTGCTAAATTGGTGGCTTCTTTTGTGAGCAAGCACCCTATATAAGAGAAGATGGTAAATTAGAAATCCATATTTGAAATGAGGTATTTATTTAACATAAGTAAATATTCAATAAAATAAAGTAATAAAAAGTCCCTTCTGTTGAGTACTCTCTCTTCGTAGGCGTGCAAGTCGAAGCCTTTTCCAGTGCGTTTTTTCGAACTTGCCTCAGATTCTTCGTTTAGCGGCGAAAATTTGTGATCGGAATTCAAGTCGCAGCCCTTTTCCTTGAATTTTATCTCTCTTGCCGGGAGGGTTTCTGAAGAGAGCTTGAGTGAGATTTTCTTTTGATTCTTAATAATTTTATCTGATTAATTTAATCTGACTAATGAGTATCTCAACAGGACGGTTGTCCTGTCATTTCACTTTGACTTCATGCTAAAATTTTGCTCGCGCAAATCTTAGCATAAGTACGACATAAATTAAAATGTTTACAAAGTTATAATGGAAGTGCTACATATATATATATATATATTTATATATAATATATATTATAATATATATATATTATTATATATATATAATATTATTATTTATTATATATATATATATATTTTATATATGTTGTGATTTAAAAAAAAATTTATTTAAAAAAAAAAAAAAACGCGAAATGTTTTTTTTTTTTTTAAATCACTTTTTTTCATATATATCTAGTCTTTTTAGGGTATTTAGCATTAAAATACAGTAAATACAATATGTTAAAAGAGGTATGCAATATATAAAGTAGATTTTATTACTTAGTAAAGTTTTATTTGTGCTCTAGGGCAGTGGTCTCCAAATTTTACATGATCTGAAGATTATATAATATATGTATATATAATATATTATATTATATATATATATATTATATATATTATATATATATATATATATATATATATATATATATATATATATATAATATATATATATATATTAATATACTATATATATTATATAATATATATATACCTGGTATATATAAGCATGCATATAAGCATTGTGTGTCTATTACAGAGATGGGGAGTCAAAAAATATACAATCGACTCCCGACTGAGACTCCCAGAGTCGATATTAAAAACAACTGACCCAACTGCGACTCTAAGAGTCGATATTTTAAAACTGAATTCTGACTCCCGACTCCCAATGGAAAATTTCATACAAACACATTTTGTATGATTATTAATAGCATCGCTCGCTGTTGATAATTTGTTAATACACAAGTACATTTTATTTTATAACCAGTTTTATTTGCTATTTTAAAATATTTAGTGGCAATTAATGGATTAATTAAATTTCCATCACTGAATGCCATGTTGGTATAAATTTTTTTAAAAAAAAGTAGGTCAACCACATAGATTAAAGATATTACTCCACTATGCCAACAACCATCCGCGAAAATATCAGTGATGCAACTGATTTTGTAATTCATTAAAAAAAAAATTTCAACATAGCTGCAATCATATTTTGTCAAAACGAGAATGGACGTGTTTCACAAATTTTTTATCTTTAGTTTTTAAATATATTTACAACTTTTTTATTTAGATTTTAAACATAATATCTAAATATTTTGAAAAGTAGTTAAATACTGTATTTAAATACATTAACAGAAATGTATTACTAAATACAATTTAGATAATTAAAATATTTAAATACTGCCCAGCTCTGATTATATATATATATTATAATATATAATATAATAATATATATATATATATATAATATATATATATATATATAATATATATATACTATATATATTATATATAATATAAATAATATAAATAAATAAAAATATATAAATACAAAATATATATACATATATATATATATATATATATATATATATATATATATATATATATATATATATATATAATATATATATTGTGTGGCACTGATACCAAAATTTTAGTCCAATACTGATACCGATACAAGTACTCAATTTTTCAGTACTGATACTGATACTGAAATTTTTGCCCATACCCGATACAGATACTGATACTTGATACTTTTACCCCTATAAATATGTATATATATATATATATATATATATATATATATTATATTATAATATATATTTTATATATATTATATATATATTAAGTTATTATATTTATTAAATTAATTATATTAATATATATTTTAATTTTTTTTATTAGGGATGTACCGGATACCCAAGAAAGCAGGCTGATACGATACGATACTCTACTTTTTGGTAGGGCCGATACCGATACCTTTAATTGATTATAATAAATATACAGTATTAAGATAGAAATTTGCTGTACTGCTAGCAACTCAAGATTGCATTCCTGTACAACCAAAACTTAGTCATTTATATTTCATATTTGTTGTGCCAAGCTATATTTATTTTATAAATTAAAAATTAGGTATCTTCAAGGAATAATAATGGCAAATATAATATTAATAACTTTTTTATCTTTGTGTTTATTTACAAAAAAAGTATTTTTCATTTCCATTTTCCAGTAGTATAACAAAGTTTTAGGCACTAGTTATTAGTTATTAACATGGTTGACATTTACAGTGAAAATTCTTGAACTAGATATACATATAAAGATTTAAAAATAATGAAAGAAGAGACCTCAGTTAATCAACCTGAAAAGTTAAAATAAAAAACGCTATTAATCAAACATGGCATAATAACATACTCCTTTACGATTAAAGATAAGATTATATTATAGAGAATTAAAAAATTCTCAAATTGTAATGCAAAAACATTGAGCTTTCACTGTACTTCGGCGAGAAGCCTGTTCCTTTTGGGTTCATGTTACTTCCTTCCTACACTATAAATACGTTCTCTCTCTGATGAAGTTGCTGCTGATAATTATTTGCCTAGCAAGCACTGATAATAATGAAACCTTGGCCCTTTCATGCCACAGCATGAAAGGATTCTCTTCGTGTAGGCAGCATCTCATGTTTTACGTAGAGTCTCATCTCACTCTTTCACAGATTGAAATTTGAATTATCTTTGCTTCCTTGATTGATGTCTTTTCAGTTTTTACGATGAATGGGGTTTCCTTGGTGTGATTCCTTTGAGGTGAATGAGATGTTCAATGCATTTCGGCCATGAACTATATCAAAGTTGACATAATCAAAATCCTCTCTCAGTAAGGTTTATTTGCTGCAAAGCCACCATCGTCACTACAGTGCTGTTGCCAGGGGTTGCCAGATAAGGCGGGCTTCGCGCTCCTGTGGAATCTGTTTTTTTTTTTTTTTTCAAGCAAGCAAGCCCCTTGTTTATGCTATTTAAATGCATCCTAGAAGTGGTTCACCGTCGGAGATGCCATTCTGGTGGGGTTTCAGCTAGCTTAAGAAATATCCTTATTAGAACCTTTTATTTTTTTTTTACAAGTTGTCACTGCCGCTCATGGGCAGACCTATTCAAGGAGGGGTGTTGGAACGGCACTTAAAAATTATCTAACGCAAATTACGCAAATGAGCACAGACACAGGCTTTAAAGTGAGGTGAGATTAAATTAAGTTAGGAAAACACAGAAGATGGAAGAGAAATTCACAGAACAGAGGTGGCAGGATAAAAAGAAGCACCGCCAGCGAACAGATCCGGAGTACTAATAACACAAATTCAGGATGTGCCGACCAAAGCACCTATTTGTGCTACGAGGGCTTTCGAAAGTGGTCGGGTACGCGGGTGGAAAGTTCCCTCGAGCACTTGCCGCTACCATACCTATAGAAAAGAGATAAGGCACCAACATCTCGCCGCAAAATATAGAGGGTCAAAGTGAACTAGAAAGTACAGAGACAGTTTATAAGTCTTTCTGCCTTTGACTCGATCCTATCCAAAGGCCGGGTGAAACCAGAGCCTCCCAGATATGAGAGCAGTACTCTATACAAGAGCGGATGAGACACTTGTATATAGCTGGAGTAACTGAGAGAGGAAAAAAAGTCTCGCAGTCTAAACAGAGCTCCCGTTTCTTATGAGGCCGCCCTTAGCAACAGTTGGGATGTGAGGTTTCCAACACATTTTTTTTGTATTATGTAAGGCAAGGATGCTTATATGTCAACAGGAGGAGACAGAGAAACCGTCGAAAGAGATAGGAAATAGGTTTCTTAGAGAGGGAGTTTTGTAGAAGTTGGGCTTTTTAAAGAATTAAATTCACAAGTCTTGAGACGACCCAACCCTGAAAGTCTATCAGATCAGAGAGAATAGATCGAAAGTAAGCTGGAATCAACATTGTTCTTTTGGAAGAAAGAGGGAGTTTTAATATGAGTTAAGGAATGAAGGGTCGAGTCATCGGCATATGAGTGGAAGAGTTCGGATGTGCAGGTGAAAGACATGCTGTGAAAAACAGGATTAAGTAAGCAGATTAAAACAGAACCCGAGGAACCACCACTAGTTGACAGAAAAAAAGTCGCCCCATCAACAACAGCCGACATTGAGCGATTGAAAGAAAGCTAGACAATTGTAAGGCAAGAGAAGAAGGAAACCAAAATAAGGAGCTTAGAGAGCAATGACACATGCCATACCCGGTCAAATGCTTTGGAATATGGTCAAGGCGCCACCACAGCAAGTGTTTTCCCGTAGTTGCCTAGGCTTAAAAGCCATAAATCTCGTTAATAGGAAAGGTATATCGCCAGGTAGAATCTCGATGCCGAAGCCGTACTGGCAATCGGAAAGGAGGGAATGAGATTCAGATGCATCTAAATGAGACGTTAGAGAAGGGTTTCAAAAGATTCTTAGAAAGAATAACAAGTCAAGCTATAGGGCGATAGTTAGAAGGATCAGGAGGCTTCTTTTGTTCGGAATAGGTTGGAACATATGCGCGCTTCCAACACTGAGGGAAAGTATTAGTACTTGAGGCAGTAGGAATATTAGTGAACGGAGGGGCGGTCAGGCACGGAGCACACTTTCCTCAAAACTCATTAGAGGAATGCTATCCGGGCCATTCGCTTCTAACGTTCATAGATTTCAGGGACGAGCCCATGCACCGATCAAATGAAATTACAGTTAAAGGCATAGGACACCTGAGAGGAAAAGAAGGATGAAAAGGAGAACAGGGAATGGCAGGAAGGAAGGTAAGGAAAAAGGAGGCCAAAGGATGTTGTTTAATTTTCGTTGGAGTATTAACAACAGAATCATCAGAGCGAATAATAGGAGGGAAGGATGATTTGCAGGAAGTTGTGTGAAAGTTTTGGCAAGAGGCCCAGAGAATTTGTCAGTTAGAGAATCAGGGAGGTCAGCGCACTTTCGTTTAATGAAGTCCGCTTTTGCTCGTCGAGAGTATCCCTGCTGCAACGAATTTCTAGCTGAATGAAAATTGGCAAGGTGATAGGAGAATTGGAGAATTTTTCACACCATACGCACTGGCTCTATCCTGATGGCAGAGAAACACAAGCACGATCGACCATGGATTTTGGAGGAGAAAATATTTAGTTCAAGAAGGGAATGAACACTGCTCATCCTCAACATTACAGTTCCCACTTTTATCGGCAGAAGTGGAAGCGTCTTCAGAGTCAAAGCAGTCACTCCAATTATAGTTAGCGTAAGAGCAACGCAATGCCCCCAATCGGCCCGATCAAAGTGCCAGAAAAAAAACTTAGGGCAGGATGGAGCTGTTGGAGAGAAGGGATTAAAATTAAGAGATATAAGGTTGTGGTCCGATTTACCAATAGGAGCGTAGGTGGTGTATTTATAGAGAGAAGGATAGTGGTGAAACATAGGTCAAAGTGTTCAAGAATTCAGTTGGGACGATCCGGATGTGTGTAGGTTCTTTAATTTAGTTGCTCCATATCGTTGATAATATGAATGATTCGGCTTCCTCCCCGCCTAAAATCAGTATGAGAGGAACCCACACATTCAGTGTTGTGTACATTGAAATCCGCTAATAGAGGACCTCAGTTTGGGATGAGAGATATAACAGTCTCATGAGAAGTAGTAAGGTAAATCAAAAAAGCATGAAAATCTGTTCTGTTAGTGGAACAGTATCAGAAGCACAAGATTATCTGTTTAATAGAAGGGAGAGAGATTTTTTAAGCCACAGAATCGAAGTTAGGAGATTCGAGTTCTCGAGACGTGTTATAGGCAGTGTTTATATTTACAATTAGGCCATTCCACCCTTCAGACGGAAATTATTAAAATAAGTTATAGTTGGAATATATTAACGAGTTGAGATGAATTCTTAACCATCTGGGTCTCAGACAAGAGCTAAAATTAGGGTTAGAGTTAGAGAGGTGGTATTCATCGGAAGCAGAGTTAAGAGTGCAAGCCATTGATGGTGGTAAAGTCAAAAGAAACCCGCCTGTGCAAATCTGCTATCATACATGCACACACACACAAAAAAAAACAAACAGAAACAAATAGACAAAAAAACCAAAGAAGAAGAAATGCAGGAAAAATTATTCGATGCAAGGTGTTAAATTAAAACCTTGAAATTTTAACGCTCCCTATTTAAAGCAAATATCTAAAATATGAATAGTCCAGAAAGTTTAAAAACACTCGGATACATAATTTTGAATTTGAAAATTGCAACAAAAAAAAAAAAAAAAAAATCTATGATCAGTCTCAAAATTAGAAGATAAATCTGTATAAATTATAATATTTGGCTTAAGGTACGGTAAATGTTACGCTAAAGCCCAATTTGGAGAAACGGCTAAAAATCTAATTTAAAAAGGAAATCGAGGAAAAAAAAAAAAACATAACCTAGTACTAGCTATCTATATCCAACTAGATTTATTATTGAATCTAAAAAGTTTCTCATAATTTTTCCCCCAAAAAGTAAGAAGTATCGACTAAGTATCGGCCATTTAACGATACCCCCCAAATGTGCCGATACTGACCGAATACCGATACTATCGGATACATCCCTTAATAATATTATTTAATATATATATATAATTAATATATATATATTATATATATAATAATTTATATATATATTATATTTATATATATATATATATATATATAATTAATATATATATTATTATATTATATATATTATATTATATATATATATATATATATATATTTATATTAATTCCTTAATTCTGAAAGGTTCTATTTTCCGTGTTTGCCGAATTTAAGACGTTCTTACGAAAATGAAACAAACCAAAAATGGCGGCTTGGTGTTATGAATTGATGGAGCTTTCATTCAATAAAATCAGCTTAAATCTAATTTTCTTCCAAATAGATAAACTCCATCACAAATAGTTGATCAATTACTTCTAATATAAACCATTTGTTATTGGTTTATTTGTTCTATTTCAAAACCACGTGCTCCATTCACAACAGCTGATTTCCAATGCCAAAAACAAAAAAAACCTAGCACAAATTGTGGTCATTTTTAAACAGGAAATGAAGTGCTAAACACTGGGGCGAGCATTCTTATCAAGCGTAAGCAACAATTACAGACAAAACAAAAACGGGTTAAAGATTTAAAAAAAAATAGCAAAGAAAATTACCAAATTTCATTCTATCATAAACGCTTCGTATTTTTACAATTATGATTAAAGGAGATAAGACTAAAGAAATTAGTCCCAAGTAAAGGATTAGTGGGCTTGCTACTTCTATTTAGCAAGCCCACAGATACTTTACTTGGGACTAATTCTTTTTCTATCTCTTTAAATCATAAAATTGCTTGGCCTCAAGGTCCCGTCAACACGAAGCCATGGTATTTGTTATCGATTGAAGTTTTTTTCCATTTTAGAAATCATCTTTTCTCCGGTAAATTTTCTAGCTTTAGCCTTTATCCCTCAAAACTTTTTGATAAACTTGTTTACTTGTTTCTCAATAACACTTGTTCACCCTAAGAAACTATGCGATATGAGTTCCTAAACTTCCTTGTTTATGCTGATTCTCTGCTATTGGACAACCTTTCAATGATCTTCACTTTCAGAATAGAAACAACTTAAACAAAAACTTTCCACAATGCAAGTTTTTATTTCTTTTATTAACAACACTCCAATTGGTAAGTTTTCATTTAAGATTAAAGAAGCATCCCCATGAACTTGAGGTTTACAATCTTTTACAAATATAAATGTGCTGACTGTAACATCGACTATTGTAGGTCAAACTTTTCTATAACTAAAGATGCGAGCCATCAAACACATGGGCATTTTTCCTTATCGAACTAATCTCCCAACTCTCAACAGAGAATTTAGCTGTCAAAGATCACTATGACCTCAATATGGCACCATATATCCCTTCAAAATTCTCCATTATTCAAAATGCTTTTACAGATGAAGAACTTTGACACTCCCGCAAAAGTAGATAAAAAAACACTAAAATTCACTTAACATCCATAAGACTTCTTTGGGACTCCTGATTGCCTGTACTAATTGCCTGAATTTCTTGCAAAACGGAACCGATTTACTTGCTTTGCAAACCAATTGAAATCAGCTGGTTGGATGGAGAGCCCCCGTCAATTTGGATAAAAGACAATAAAAAAGAATAACAATGGTTATCAATTCCAAAAAAAGGGATCTATATTTATAAGAGTTTATCAATTGGAAGAAATTAGATTTAAAACTGATTTATTGAATGAAATATTCATCCATTCAAACCGGGCCTACCACGCCTTAATTTTTTTGGTTACATATTTTTCGTTAAGAACGTGCCAATTCAGCAATCCACAGAAAACAGCAAACCTTAGTAGAATTAAGGAAATATCCTTACATTTTTGGTAAGGCATTCTTACGATTTTGAGCAAGTTTAACAAAATGAACGGCAGGCCTCGAGCATTTCTTACGTTTCGTAAGCACAAATGCAAAAAGGAAAACACCCTATATTAACATACCGTAGGTCAAATAGCTAGGGAAAATATCAGACAAATTGTCTGATTATACAGTATATATATATTAGTTGATTTTTGACGGTATCTGCTATCGGAAATTTTTGAGAGTAGCAGTAAGTAGGAATTTTGAGGGTTTTTATTATTAATTATTACTTGTTTAATGGTCATCTTTATTATTTGTCATGCATTTAGTGCTAAGAACTTTATCATATATATTCGATCTTTTTGTTTAACCTTAAATTTAAAGTTAGCAAGTATTGATTTAAACGCGAAGTTGAGGGATGAAATTGTAAAGCCTGAACAAGAGCACTGAGGGAGGAAAATAAGTAGAAGCCGCAGAGAAGAAGCCGTGAGAGGTCAAGTTTCCACTCCTCTGGGTAAGTGTGAAACTAGTGGACGCGTTTTATTGAGAAGTTAGGTTAGATGATATAGTTTGCTGATGCTTATATTGTGTTTTGTCATGAAGTGCTGTTTTTTTATTGCCTTGTGTTCCTAAATGGTTATATATTTTTTTTGTCCTCCGTGTGTGCTGCTTATGGCTTGCTTTCTGTGTGTTGATTGTTGTTGGCCTCAAGTCATTAGTTCCATTTTTTTTGTGTGATTTTCCCTGTTTCATGTTTTTTTAGTTGGCCAGTTACTTAAGGTTTCATATTTTCTTTTGTTATAAAGTCCGAGTTGTTAACCTTGTAGTGTCTTTTCAGGATGTCCTCCGTCATTGGTGAAAGCGACAAGGACTTGCAGCTGATTTTGTGGAAAGCAAAGGCCCATTTGTTTTTTGGAAAACCACCAGGAGTGGTGCAATACCCGGCGGAGGGCGGAACGAGCCTTTTAAGGTAAGTGAGGCTAACAGCAAAAGTCCTGGTGGCATATCTTGCCCGTCACTTATACCAATATCCATGGCGGGCCCACTTAATTTACAGGATGATACTGGTTTGGAAGAGCCACAAAGTCTCGAATCGCCGCGTCCTCAGATGCCATGAATGAAGAACTTATCAGAGAAATTTGATTGTATATTTTTTTGTAAAATTATTTTAAATTTTTTTTTGAAAAAAAAAACAATTTAAAAGTTACCAAATATTTTTTGTTATTTTATGAAGAAAAAAAAAAATGAAAGCTACCCCAATATTGTGGTGCTCTAAAAAAAAAAAAAAAAAAATATTATGCCCTTAATTGTTTTCTTGTTGTATTATTTATTATACCAATTTTTTATGTTTACTGCGGTGTTGCCGGTTCCCAAGCAAGTGATGAATGGGCGGGGGGGGGGGGGGGTGGGGGGGGAAAAGGGGGGGTTAAGGGGATGGTTGAGAAGTGGAATGGTGTTAGTAAAATAGTAGCGGACTATCTTGGGGGAGTAATAATGTAGGGGATTCGGAGGGGAAATTGTAAGGGTTTTGATTTACTATTATTATGCTTATGGTCATTTTTTTAATTTTCATCTAATTTGTACCAGGTTAATTATCAAATGTTTCATGCCTCTGTTTATCCCTTAAATTTAAAGAGTAGGATAAATTATTTAACAATACTTGAAGTGAGGGCATGAAAGTGTAAAGCCTCGATTAAACAGAGCAAGAGTGCTGAGGGAGTAAAACAAAGTAGAAGCCGCAGAGAAGAACCGTGAGAGGTCAAGTTTCCACTCCTCTGGGTAAGTGTGAAGCTAGTGGACACATTTACTTAGGAATTAGGTTAGACAATGGGGCTAAAAAGTGTACTTGTCTGTTGCAGGTGGAACTGATACGGGATCTTTCAATTAATACGGGATTCTTCAATAGACCTAATACAGGATCTTACGAAATTAATACGGGATTCTCCAAAAATTATTGAGGGAATCTCGCGAATCATCGAAGAACTGTTCCAAGTATCGGAAGAACGAGTGCGTGCATTAGCACCTGGCTTCCGTGGAAACTGCCCGCGGAACTGATAACCTTGACATTCGTCCCACAATTGGCAACGAGAGTACAGCAGAGTTATTGTGAACTCTGCCATAAAAAAGGAGTATACCGGCAATATCGCAGTGGGTCGTGCACCATAGGAGACACTTTGGGTGGGCATTGCAGGGGTATCACTGGCACTCCCATCTTCCTTGTTATATTATTCGTTATTGCTCTTTTAGCGCATGATTTCCCGCACATTAGCGGTTCTTATTTTGAAGTTGACATCTGTTAGTGAATTGGAATTATAGTCTTAAATTGTAGTTGTTTCTTATTTTTTCCCCAAGTAAGTGTTGAGGTTGGTTTATAAGAAGGCGTGATCGTAGTAAGGGAACATTCTTTAAATTTAGGCGACTTTCCCGTGTTAGTAAACTAGTCCGGCTCCACGGCGCGCCGTTGAAGGCCCAATTTAATAAGCAAGCTTGCCTTGCCGCGGGAGACAGGCACGGCGACGGCAGTGGTTTCACTGAGTCAGTGGCCCGGTCCAGGCGTTTTAGATCCGCGGGGACATCCGCCTGAGAGGTTGCCTCTGCACCAGGAAACAGGCGCGGTCGAGCGAAGTCGGGCTAGAGACGGACCCACGCCGAGTTCATCGGAGTCGGGAATGGACGGGGAAGGGAAATCCACGTAGTGCTTCACTCCCTTACGGACAGTCGGGAAAGGGAACGGGCAAAACGCCAACGTCGTTTTAGATGGAGTCAGGAGTAAAGGAAGAATCCACCCGAGGTGCTTCACTCACGGAGGGGTCAAAGTCGGAGAACGGGGAGGTGGGCAACAGGTTAATCTGTCAAGGGTTGGTGCCAAACGGGGAGGCAATAGTCACCGCGCACGAACAAGAATCGCGATACCATATTGCAGTCGAACCAGTGTTAGCTGTAGCGATGGCGGGAGTAACACATTGGAGCTTTACCAAACGAATTAACGGAGGTTAGAAAACCCTGCCGCCTCCGCTTATCCGTGGCAGCTGCGAAGTTGGCTGTGTCGGATTCGCCACGCATATATATAATATATATATATTATAATTATATATATATATATATATATATATATAATACTATATTATATATATATATATATATATATATATATATATAATCAGGAGCTGTCATTAAGGGTATCGCTAGGTATGCGCCACTTACCCAAATGGATCTGACAACTGCATGATGCATTATTTCTTTTAATATTTTTTACAAATTTTTGAAATTAATTTTATTTTGTATTTTTTCTATGGAAATAAACTAAGTATGCTATGATGACAATGCAATTAAACGTAACTAAATGCCAAAATTTGTTTTGGTAAATGTTTAGTATTACTGACTTCGAGTTCACGTACTTAGTATATTAAAATTCTAAATAATTCATTTAAGAAAATGGTTTTAAAAAATTAAAATTTGAAAAGTTTTTTTTACGCATTTGAGTTTATTTTGAGTTAATATTTTCACTAAAAATATTAATAATTAACGCTCTGCAAAATCATAACAATTCAGCCTTTTTCCATGTGTAGGATGACCGCAATCACTGTTAAATGGCATTTCAGATTATCGATACCATGATATCCGATATTTTTTTTAACTAATTCAATTTTTTACCCTAAATTTCTTTAATTTCTTTATTATAGAGCATCAGTGGTATGTAAATAATATCAAAGAAAAAAAAAATTTGTAAAACAATATTTGTGCTTAATATACAATAAAAAAAAATACAAATTAATATCACACAAATAAACGAATATATATATATATATACTTATATAAGTTATATATATATATCTATATATATATATATATATATAATATATATCATATATATTATATAAAATATATATATATATCTATTATATATATATATATTATATATATATAGGGTTTGGATTAAAAAAAACCATTCTGTTTTTTTTTTTTTTTTAAAAACCAAAGGCAAAATTTTTGTTTTTTTTGGTTTATTTTTTTAAATTACTTATTTTTCATATATATCAAGTCTTTTTAGGGTATTTAGCCTTAAAATACAGTAAATACAATATATTAAAAGAGGTATACAATATATAAAGTAGAGTTTGGACTTAATAAAGTTTTATTAGTGCTCTAGGCATATAATTATTACATTTCTACATGATCTGATCATTATTATTATTATTATTATATATATATAGTATATATATATATATATATATACTATATATATATACTATATATATTATATATATGATATAAAATGTGTGGGTCGCTATATACCGTATATATATATATATACCGTAAAACGGGGATACTTTGAACACTGTCAAACTTGGAACACTTTTGACCAATGTTTACATTTTTGTTGATAAATCCCAAACTATTTGGAGTAGAAAGGTGGTTGTAGGCTCATTTTGTTCGTGAAATGATGCTCTTTAAGACGGTATATGAATGTAAAACACA
>JABUQX010040268.1:27500-29261 GCA_015478945.1 Trachelipus rathkii
CTTGTGATCGGAAAGAAGAGAATGAGAATTCCAGATGGCCTAAGAAGTGGGAGTTAAGAAGTGGTTTCAAAGATCTTAGATAGAATAAAGGTGAGAGCTTTATAGGGCGATAGTTAGAAGGCTCAGGCGGCTTCCCTTTTTTCGGAATAGGTGGAACATGTGCGTGCTTCCAACACTGAGGGAAACTGCTAGTATTGAGACATAGAGAAATATAGTTGAACGAGGGGCGGGGTCAGCACGTAGCACCATTCCCTCAAAACTCAGGGAGGAAATGCATCCGGGCCACTCCGCCTTCCTAAACGTTCATAGATCTCACGGGCCGTGTACGCCCGATCAAATGTATACAGTAAAAATAGGCCACCTGAGAAGGAGAAGGAGAAGGAGCAGGAAGAGAAATGCCAGGGTTGAGTTAGAGGAACATAGGAGGCCGAAGAGATTGGCTCTTTCAGTTGGAGAGTTAGCAACAGAGCCATCAGATCGAATAAGAGGGGCAAAAAGATGATTACAGAAATTGTTAGAGATGTTTTTGGCAAGAGGCCAGAAAAGAATTTGTTAGTAGGAATCCAAGGAAGTTAGCGTCACTGTATCGTTTTGATAAAGCCGCTTTGCTCGTCGAAGCGTTCCCTGCAAACGATTTCTCTAGCGGAGTGAAAATTACGGAGAGTGATAGGAGAACCGAGAATTTTTCGCACCCCGATACGCGCTGTCTCTAGGCTGAATGGCCAGAGAACAAGCCCGATCGAACCATGGGATTTTGAGGAGAAAAAATTTAGTCGAAGAGGAATGAACCTGCTCATCCCATAACGATTACAGCTCCCACCTTAGTGCAGAAAGCCGAAGCGTCATCAGAGTCAAAGCGGTCCTTCCAATTATAGTTAGCGTAGAATCGACGCAAGCCCCCCAATCGGCCGAATCAAAGTGCCAGAAAAAAAGCATAGGGCAGGAGGAGCTGTTGGAGAGAAAGTATTGAAATTAAGAGTTACATAAGGTTGTGGTCAGATTTTACCAATAGGAGCGAAATGTGTATTTTTATAGAGAGAAGGGACTAGTGTGAAACATAGGTCAGTGTGTCAAGAATTGGTTGGATTAAGAGTAAAGTTGTTGGAATAGAAAGACAGTGTGTACAACTCCAATGGCAATAAGTCATCATGGGAAATATGAAGAGTGGTGTCCCAGGGTTTCAGAGCTGGGGTTACTATTGTTCCTCAAATATATATAAGTGATTTAGACCATGGACTTAAATGCAAGGTTTCTAAGTTTTGTAGATGATCAGAAGTGGCCACCTCAAGTTTAGGACAAGTGAAGATGTTATAAAGATTCAAATTGATCTTGATAAAACTTCTTGGCTGGGCAGATAAGTGGCAAATGAATTTTTTAAAAGTAAAAATTGTAAGGTTCTTGTGTAAGGTTTCTCAAATAAAAGTTTTAATACGTATGAATGGGGATTGGCTTGAGTCTGTGGACCAAGAAAAAGATATCTAGGTGTATTATAAGCAGTAATTTGAGAGTAGCTATCAGTTTTTGGAAGCAAATAATAAAGCTAATAAAGATGGCTTAACATATAAATCGCCAATGTGTTTACCAAGAGCAACAGAAGTAATAAGTAACTGTATAATTGCTATGTTAGGCCAATAATAAGAGTATTGTGCACAAGTATGGGCCCCTTATTTAAAGAAAGACTTAGATATGCTAGGGAGAGTGCAAAAGTAGAGCAACAGGGATGATTTCTGGGTTTGCTGGTAAAGAGCTATGAGGAAGAGG
>JABUQX010040269.1:0-5000 GCA_015478945.1 Trachelipus rathkii
TAAATAATTTTTTTTGAGTCAGTGTACAGGACCCACCGCGGCTCACAGAGAAGCGGACATACTGGGCTGAAAAAAATCAGCACCATGGGAGGGCCTTATCATATATATGTTTTGTATCAAAGGGAGATTGATAGGGAAATAAATATTCAATGGGGGTCAAAAATAAATAAAACTACATGTAAACATACCCCTTGTATTAGAATAGTCTTAAGATTACATAACAAAATCAAATGTTATAAAGAATATTCACTTTTTGAAATACAAGAGAAAATAGAGTTACTACTAAAGTGGGAAGATTCAGACAAGATATGGGATAATCTTTCAGGTGTTATGGACCGTAAAGTAGGAAAATAACGACGGCAAATAGGGTCCAGATAGGAACAATCTATGAAGATATGGCGAACAGATTGAGGGGTGTGGCAACGGCAAATTTGCAAATGGAGAGGGTCCCAGTGACATATAGTGACTGTGAGTGATATTAGCGTGGCCAATACGTGAGGTATCACCTCGTGTTGCTTTCGTCAGTGGGAGTAGCTTACTCCACTCACCAATATACTTTCGGCTTTATGTTTCTGAGTTTCACCGCTGATCACTCGTCCAGCACTCTTGCCAACAAGATCGAAAGCCTTGTCAGAGAGGCAGGATAGTAATCAGTTGATGGAAGGCAGCCTTGTCGAATGGCCTCCGGGAGGTACCTGGAACAACTTCGAAAAGAGGAGGTGGCCATTTTAGCCTCCTCTATCAGCGATTTCATTGATTTGTCAATTCCCGGCCATGAGAGTGAGAAGGAGTCCAACATAAAATAATTTGCTTCTTACGGGAATGGAGCAGCTGAAGAAATTGCTGTACAGCGGATACCATTGTGATTTTAGAATAAGGGGTTTTAAGTGCTTGTAAAGCGCTGAGCCGCTGAACAATGACATAAGAGTGATCTGGTTGCGATTAAAAATTCAAGAAAGCAAATCATTATAGCCATTAATTCTGCCATAAAAATGAGAAGTATGAGGGGGAGGGTATGGGAGAGATTGCGGCCTGTGCAGCATATGCCCACACTGGCCTCTGTTGGGAGCCGTCAAAAACAATGGAGTGGAATTCATCATGAACCCAAGTAAATGGCATGTAATGATGCACTAACAAGGCAGCCGATGGCTAGATTTGAAAGAGAGGTCAGAGCCATGCAAATAGTGGGAGCGGGGAATAGCCAAGGTGTACCCTTTGTCGTAAGAGAAAGGCAGCACCTTTTGCAAAGGAATGTTATGATATTTTAGATAAAAGTTATAAACTGTGTTTGCAAATGGCTAGTAATTAGGTAGATCTTGAGGTATTCTCGTGTGATTCAGGCTGTGGGCAGACGGTATTGTCTGGAAAAACGAAGATAGCTTGCACACATAATAAGCCTTCCTGAAATAAAGAGTGGCATCGCATTTGGTTTCCAACCGCGTTCAACTGGGACGATCAGAAAGCCCAAAGTGTGGAGAGTTCGACTGCCTCATTTCGGATGGGATCTAATAGGTGTAGCAATGTTGCAGGCTCCTGGCTGCATACACTGCACCCTGCCATAGTCCAAGGTTTAGATCAGATTAGGGGCGATGTAGAGTGCGTAAAGGGACTTAAGATCAGCACCCCAAGATTTTGAGGCGGGTATTAATACAACAGGCTGCAAGCGCGGTGACAAGTCGTTTTCAGGAGTTTAATATGTGGTGCGTATGTTAAGTGGTCATCTGTATAATCGAGTCCTAGAAATTTGACCCCAGAAGTTACAGAATGCGAACCAGCAAGGTTAGGTTTGCTGGAAGAAGGTGGCAAGTTCTTCGATTTTCAAAAGCACTGCTGAGGTTTTGGTGGGAGAAAAATGGAAGCCATGGGAGTTACCCCATTGTGAAATATTCTCAATAGCTAGTTGAAGTTGCTGTTCGAGAAAAGGCAGCCTGACACCGGCTATATATAATGCAAGGTCATCGAAAGAGAAAAATTGACAGATGCTGGGATAGAAGTAACGATATCATTAAATCCGAGTTCAAATAGTAGGACACTTAGAACACTGCCCTGCGGAACGCCTTCATCCAAAGTAAAGTGGCATGACAGAATAGAAGAGCACCGAACCTGGATAGATCTATTTGACAGAAGGCATTTGATGAAAAGAGGAGTTGTCCTGCGTGGAAACCGTGAGCAAATGGAGTTTTGAAGGAGAATCCCAGTTCTCCATGTTGTGTCGTAAGCTTTTTCAAGGTAAAATAAAGACATCAAGAACCATCCCACCAGTTGAGAGGGCTTCCCGGATGTCATGGTCTAGTTTTACCAAGGGGTCCGCAGTTGAACGATTTTTGCGGAAACCAAACTGGAAGTTTGAGAAAGCTTGGCGGCTCTCCAGAACAGGGAGAAAGCGGCCAGATACCATTTTCTCCATTAATTTACAGGAATGACAGGTCAGCGAAATTAGTCTGGTTGTCCGCCAACTTCTGGATCTTCTTTGCCAGGTTTGGGAATAAGAATTGCTAGTCCAAATAGATGGAAAAGAAGATTCAATCCAGATTCTGTTATATAGATTCAGCAAAAATGCTGATGCCGAGGGATGGATATGACGGAGCATGATGTACGAAATCATGTCTGGACCAAGAGCACCGTCTTTGCTATTTGCCAATGCAGTTTGATACTCTGCAAGTGTAAAAAGACGGTTGTAGGTATGATCTTCCCCTTTCGCTGTTGAAAAGTCTGGTAGTGCTGTGTCAGTTCTGTTTTTGAAAGGCTTCAGTGTAGCTGAAGAACCTCTGAAGTTGGTAAAAGCTTATAACCTAACGCAACTCGCTACAGCAGCAGGAAGGAGATCGTGTTTGAAGCCAAACAGTTCAAGTGAATTTGAGACTAGGGTGAGTGGTTGTTGAGCGACGAGATATTTTGTGTAACTTTCCACACTAAAGGGAGGGGAGTTGTGGAGTTAACAGTCGATATATAAGTTCGAAAAAATTGTTTGCGCGTTTGGCGATTAATTTGCCGAGATCTCGCTGCGGCTGCTTTATAAATAATCATGTTTGGATGGTACTTATTTTTGTATTGCCTATAGTTTCCTTCTTCTCAGCGCTGGTTTGCACACTCTTAATCACCATGGTTGCCGCTGATCGCCTGCCTGAGGAAGATTGTGGAATGCAAGCTTCCGCTGCTGAAGAAGCAAAAGGCATCATCAACAGTCGGAAATTGGTTATTGAAGGGAGAAAGAGGGATAGCTGTCGCTAACGAGATGACGACTCTGCTGGATCATAAAGCCAAATGGATGGTTTTTGCATTGGGCTTGGTACAAGCTCAGTTTAAAGCTATTGGGTAATGATCACTGCCGTATAAATAATAAAAGCGGGACCAGGTAAAGCGATCCATAAGGGAATGGGAGCAAAGGAAATATCAATACAGGAAGAAGTATGTGTATCTAAACGTTCATATGTAGGGAGCCCTGTGTTAAACCCTTAGGGAAAAGTGGAAGTAAAAAAGGTCCGGATCTTGGACTTGGACGAAGTGACAGAGTCGCCCCATAAGGGGTGGCGAAGGTTGAAGTCTCCTAGTATAACGACCGGAGTAGGGAGCTGTTTAAAAAGATAAGCAATTCGACCAGTAAATTCACTACCGCAGCCAAGTAGATTGAGTAGATAAAGGGTCAGTGGACAAGTAATTGTGCTGCTGCAGCATGGAAGCTTCTAGTCGCAGAGGGATTGGGGAACAGATTTATGAATGAGTATTCCTGCACCTCCCCTATCATTGTCACCTCTTTCTATAGAGGTTAGCGGCGATTTATATTCCGACGGTTGAAAGAAGTCGCGATGACATAGTCGAAGTTCCTGTAAACATATGCATTTTGGTGTACATATGTTTATTAGTTGAACAAGTTCTTCGAAATTAGAATAGTAGCCACGACAATTCCATTGAAGGAAAGTGGCCATGCTATGATGTTATAAATGTTATGATGATGGTCTTTTTGAGACAATTGTCTCTATGTGACTAGGGGTAGTATTGGAGGTAGATTCAAGTGAAGAGGAAAGGCTGATACGTGGATCTCGACGGGGAGGAGCAACAAATCCTGGTGGTAAAGAATAGTCATACAACGGAGATTTGGGTTGTACGACTGCTTTTGGGAAGGAGTTTTCAGTAGTATTTGGTGGGGGGGCTTCACCATGAATACGGGATAAGTTGAGTTCAACCAAATCCATATTATTGGTATGGTTTGGTTATCTTGAATCTGAACCGGATGTTTTATTAATTTAAAGGGTACCAGCATTCGCCAAACAAGCAGATTCGAAATGTGAGAGGGATATAAAATTGTCTCTATGGAAATGGGGGAGGAAGGTGTCACCGTAAGGGTGTCATCTTTATGAGAATGTGTTGGGGTTACTAAATTGGGTTCCAATATGTACTGCCGATTGACAAGGTCCGATATTGGAGATTTTGCCAGTAATTCATCTTGCGATTGATTTTGGGAGATTGGACAGTTTGATTGGAGAGTGGGGACCTCTGGGTCACTCTTCATGCCTCCAACAGACCCAGAATGCTTAGAGCGCTTGCGACGTTTACGTTGGACAGTTTTCCATTCCTTTTCTTGGAAGTGCAGGAAGCATTAGAAAGAGAATGGGTCATCACATCAAGCTCCATTTGGGAACTATTATCCAGTTCATCTTCTAAGGCAGTCTTTCTCAAAGTGGGCGATAACGCCCCCTTGTGGCTGTTCTTGAGTAAATTCGAACCTGATATCAACAAACTTGTTAAAAATCATCAGATTCATCCTTCACATTAGATTAGTTTTAAAATTAAAATTGATTGTTTGTTTAAAATTAAAATTGATTATGTTTGTTTTAATTTGAATAAAAGATATTCTTAGTATTAAAAAGTTGCATTTTAATTGCTCTCACTGAGAAAAAAGTCTCGTTTAGAATGTAAGTTTAAACTCCAGACTAGACTAATATAGCACACTATAATTAAATTAATTAAAGTAATGAATGTCGCTGTGGTTTTTAAGTTTT
>JABUQX010040269.1:10000-40000 GCA_015478945.1 Trachelipus rathkii
TAGAAATTTATCCAAATCAGCAAGAATAGAACGAAAAAGACAAGTACTGAGAGGTACTCCTAAAAGCAAGAGCAAGCAGAATTGAAATGTTGAAGAATGAAGGGTCGAGTCACTCAGGCATATGGATGAGTTCATGCAGTGAGCTGATCATTAATGAAAGTTATAATAAAGTAGGCGATAATACGAGAATCCTGAGGAACACCACTATTGACAGAAAAGAAGAAGTCGTCCCCAATCAACAACAGCCGATATTGAGCGATTTGAACGGTGCTTTCCACATGGGCAAACAAAGTGCAGAAGAAGGAAACCCCAAAGGAGGGGTATTTCCAGCTGTTATGACGTGCCATGTCTATCAAAATGCAGCTGGGATATGTTTAGCGCCACGCAAGTCTCCCCGTAGTTCCTAAGAGCGGAAAACCATAAATCTGTTAAATAGGAAAGTATATCGCCAGTAGACCTCGAGCGCCGAAAGCTGTACTGGCGATCGGAAAGAAGGGAATGAGATTCCAGGTGGTCTAAGAAGTGAGAGTTGAGAAGGGTTTCAAAGATCTTAGATGGAATACAAGTTTAAGAAAATATATCGTTACGAATTCACCCGAGATTGGAGAGGGAGGGGGACGGCTAATCGAAAGAAGTTGGATATATTCTAAGTTTCTCTTTCTATTTATTTCGTGAGAAAAGGACGTGACTGCATTCGCTGCCGCAAAATTCACGAAGCTTGTGTAGTTAAGATTTAATTTCAAGCCGGCTCCCTTTCAATCTATACTCAACATATCAGCAATATTGGAATTTAATAGTGGCTTTTATTACAGCTACTTTAATCTAATTGGTGTGTATTGTTGTAACGATTTAAATTGAAGTTGTGTTTTAATTTGAGATTGTATTTTAATCCTTATATATTCCTTTTTCATATATGATGAATATGGAATAAAATTCAATATGGAAACTGCAACGTGCAAGATCGAAGTTTCATCGATGACAGGAATTCCAAATCACACCAAGAACTAACATTTATACAGGAGGTGAAGAGGCAACCGCTTTCCGAACCCCATAGAAAGGACCGATTTCTAATTCAGCGCAAGAAACTCTGCAAGATTTACGAAAAGGTTAGTTGTCACTCTTCCCTCTCATTTTTAGTCTCGGGTGATTTTATATAACTATTAATTTATATAACTATTAATTTATATTAATTATAATATCTATTTATAATAAATTTAATCAATTAAATTTATCTATTAAGTTAAATACTAAAGCTAAATTACTTTTATTACAATAATAATTAGTAATTATCATCAGCCTTATTATTTAAATTGCTATACATTTACTATGATAATTATCGAAAAAGCTTGAGATAGTTGGTAATAATAGTTTGCACCTTGTTGCAGATGAAGAAAGTCCCACGTGACTTCGTATTCGTATTTTGTCCAACATCGTTCTACGCTTGGAAATATATATAAGGAACAAGGCGTTGGCTTCAACTTCTCTTTCCATGTGAAGAATCTTATACATTTGTTTTCTATATTCTAAATAATCCATAATTAATTATCATATGTAAATAAACTCTATTTTATTTAGTGCTCTCCTATTTATATTTGAGCCTACAATTATTTTCAATTGCATTTTGGTAAATTAAAAAAATTATATTGAATCGAACACAGATTTTAATATCTTAGAAATTGATCCTTTTCTTATAAATCTGAAAAGTTTGTTCTATCATTTCTATCTTAGAAATCGTTCCATCTTAAAAGTTTGTTTTATATAATCTATATCTTAGAAATAGCTTCTTTTCTTAACATCTTAGAAGTTTGTTCTATAGTTTCTTTATTAGAGATAGATTATATTATTTCATAGTTCTTATTTTGAAATTTGCTATTTCGTTTCTTTGTATAGGTTTTCGAGTCAAATTTTAGTAACAGTTCAACTTGCTAATTTCCAAACTCTCTTTTGAGTCTACTTCGTAAAATTCGCAGAAGCCTTGTTCCTAAAATAATTGTTGGCGTAGGTGTTAATTTTACCAACTCAAACTATTTCGAGCCAAATTTAAAAATCTTAAGCAGCAAGATTTGCAATTGCAATTTGCAAGAATTGCAATTTCGTAATAAACTTTTAGAGAAGTGAGAAGTGAATAAAAATTTTGCGCGAAACAACTCTCGCTTTTGTCTCATCTTATTTCATTTCCTTTTCGATAAATTTGATACTTTTCCTTTTTTTCTCCTCTTATTCAAAAAAATAACGACTAAAAATATATGCACAAATAAGAGTAGTTGGAAACTTGAAAGATATTCGCAGAGTGTAAAAAGCATATGAAACATCTTTTTAAAAATAAAATAGGTTTGCGTTTGTAAAAACTCTTTGCGCTATTCCTATCTATTTACTTCCTCTTTTCTATAAATTCATACTTTTCCTTTTTTCCTCTTATTCGTAAAAAAATAACGACTAAATATATGCGTAAGTATATATTTGTAAACTTGGAAAAGGCGTACGCAGTGTGTTTGCGTGCTATATAAGAAACAAGCTTTTAAATAAATAATAGGTCTGCGTTTGTAAAAACTCTTTGCGCTATTCCTATCTATTTACTTCCTCTTTTCTATAAATTCATACTTTTCCTTCTTTCCTCTTATTCGTCGTAAAAAATGACTGAAGCAGGCGCTATTTCTGCTTCCGCAATCCTGGCTTCACTTGAAGACACCATCATCAGCGACATAGGGATTACAGAGGAATCCATCACTCAAGAGGAAAAGAAAAGCCTCGTAGAGGCTGTGGAAGAAAAAGTAAAACCATTGCGACGTTCAAGAGGCATCATAAAGCGCAAAATAACGCTTTTGCTTAAGCCCTTCTCAGAGGAATCTTCTAAAGATTCCAGTCCATCCCTGCTGGAAGCTATCTTGGATGAGGTAAATCTTCGTCTGGAGGAGGTGAGACAGTATGACAATGACATTGAAGCAAAGATCTGTGAGTCTGGTCTCATGAAACACGATGCAACATTCTTAAATGAAGAAGTCATTAAGTCCTCTCATTATCATCTACAATTGCAGAGGATAATTCACGAAATCAGACCGACTGCCAACGTTTCGTCCCACAAGTCCGCTTCTTCGCAGGAGGGTGATTCGGTCTCACGAAAAGAATTACATTCTATATTGAAGAATTTTAAGCCACAACAAGAACTTAAAATTCCAGCTCTTAAGTGTCAAAACTTTTCTGGTGGAGAGGATAAACATTCGTTCAGATCTTTTCTCCTGTCCTTTGAAAATGTATACGGCTGTAGGAAGGACCTTTCTGACGCAGCCAAACTACAGTATTTGAAAAGTCATCTTCAAAATTTTGCTTTAAAGGATGTTCAACACTTAACTAATGTTGATGAGAACTATTCTGTGGCTATCAAAATCCTGAAGGAGGTGTATCTGGACGTGCCTTTTCTAGTAGACACAATTCTTCACAAGATTGATTCAGCACCAGTTTTGGATAATAAGAATTTAGAGGCTACTCGCTTCTTTGTGTCAGAAGTTCGTGCAAACTTGCATGAACTGAAGGAGTTCGATTTGGACTTCCTGGAGGAGGGAACAGCAGGAAACCGTCTTGTTAGTCACTTAGTTACTGACAAGCTTCCTCCTATATTCCTGCGTGAACTCAAACTAAAAACTCAGATTGAGTATCCTTCCATCAATTTGGTTTTGAGTAACTATATGAACATTTTGAAGTCCCTAGAAAGGACAGGAAATAGAACTGCTGGTGGTGCCAAAGAGAAGAATAAAAGTGCCCTTTCACAACAGAAGTCTTCATATAAAGAGAGAAGAACTTCTTCCTTCAACACTACAAGTGTAAAAAAGTCTAAAGAGTCTAAAGTTACTATTCCAAAAGATTCTTCTTCTTCCACTTCTTCAGGAGGTGGTGTTCCTTCTTCTGCTTCATCATTTATGGAATGCAAACTTTGTAATGGAAAACACCCGATGAGTGGCTGTGAAGTTTATCCAACAGGTAGTTTGCGAAGGGAGCGCTGCATAGAACTGGGAATGTGTGCAAACTGTTCCAGCAAGAAACATGTAACTTCCAAATGCCCTGCAAAAAGATTTGGCCTTAGTCGTCCTTGTGGCACATGCAAGAGTGGTGCTCACATAACTGCTCTTTGTTCTTCAAATGCAAAGAATAAAGCAAAAAGAGATCGTGCAGATGTCTCCACAAGTCAGCCATCTACTTCTTCAGCGCCTCAAGTTCTTGATGATGAAGATGTTGGTTCAAGCAATATCTGTATAAATACAGGTAACACTTCATCTGGCCAAATTCTTCCTACAATATCCCTTAAAATAAAAAGAGGGAATAAAATTGTAACTGCAAGAGTGTTATTGGATTTTGGTTCGCAGCTAAGTTTTTTCAATAGCTGTATTTTAAATAAATTGGAAGTAGAAGTGGATTCTCTGCCTGTGCACACCAGTTCCATTAAGACATTTTTGGGAGAGCAGGTTAGGTCATTTCGTACAGTCGACCTAGATATGAACATCTGCTGTTCAAATTTCATAAAAAAATCTGTTTTAATAGATCCTAGTCTTGATGTTAGCTTCACAGTGAAGGGACTCATGGGTGCTATCAATAATGTTTCATATAGTGGATATCATGTTGCAGACCGCTTTTATGTAGGTAGACACGGAAGTAGCGTTTCAAATGTGGATGGTTTAATTGGAATTGATGTCATCTCTTCAATGAAGCACTTCAAAATCATAGAGTGCTTGAAAGGTAGAGCCATTGAAACCTGCCATGGGTTTGTCCCATTTGGCCCAGCCAAATCGTTTTTGACCCCCTCTCAGAGATTGGTCATTTTTGGAGAAGAGCAATCTGATTTTGAAACCTCTCCTCAAGGGAGATCGTGACAGGAGGATAGTAGAACACTTACTTCGTCCATTTCTAAACTGACAACAGCAAAAGTCCCCGAAAGCTTAGTGAACACCATCATCGATCCTTCTGCATCTTATTTTGACCCTCTTCTGCATACACATAATCATGTAGATGTCGATTTGGGCCTAGAAAACATCTACAGCCTCGAATCATTAGGTATAAATGAAACAGCAGATCAGGGCTCTATCGACGAAGTGTTCATTCAAAAATTCTATCAGACAATCGAGTTTAGAGATGGAAAATATCATGTAGAGTTACCCTGGTATGAAAATATTCTCAATGAAGTGCCTTCTAATTATCATGTAGCTTTAGCTACATTGCGTGGAGTTAAAAAACGTCTGGAAAGACAGGGTCTCTCATCTGCATATGGGGATGTTTTCAAACAGTACCAGAGGGAGGGGATAATTGAACCCATTCAAGTATCACCTCAAAACTATAATAACTTCAAGTTCATACCCCACCGTCCTGTAATAAAGACTGCTGAGCAAGTTACAACAAAACTGCGCCCAGTCTTCAACTGTAGTTTAAGAGTGGGTGGGTCTCCGTCTTTAAATCAAGCCTCATATCATGGAGTCGATCTTTTGAACTCTCTCTTCCGCCTTCTCATTTCTTTTAGGACCAACAAATATGTTGTATTGGCAGATATTTCCAAAGCTTTCCTGCAGATACGTCTCAAACTGGAGGAGGACAAAAATAGATTTTGTTTTCTATGGGAAGAAAATGGTAAGATTGTGGCTTATCGCTATACTACCATCATATTTGGATTAGCAGTAAGTCCTTTCGTTTTGAATGCAGTCATTCGTCATCATGCTGATCAGTATAATTCTGATCTTTGTTCATTTCTCCTGAAGAATAATCTATATGTTGACAATTTCTGCTTTACGCATTCTTCTGAGGACGTACTTAAAAGCATTTCTTTCCAGGCCATCTCTCGTATGAAAGAGGGTGGCTTTGACCTTTCTTCGTGGAACACTAATAACCCCGAGCTCAGGGCTTTATTTGAAAGTGAAGGAAAACTTTCTGCTCATCAGTGCGCCGAGGAAAGAGTATTAGGTTATCTGTATGATCCTCAACAGGACATTCTCAAGGCAACTACTTTCTGAGGTGTCAAAATTGTTTGACCCTCTTGCATTATTTATTCCTGTTTCTATTCGTGGACGTCTTCTCATGAAGAAGACATGGGAAAAAGAAATGAAATGGGATGATGAAGTGGACCCAGAAATAAAAAATTCCTGGGAAAAGCTTCGAAAGGATCTGTCTGGCCTTAATGAAATAACGTTTCCAAGATCATGTTTTGAGTCATCAGATGAAAACTTGTCTTTGAATATTTTTTGTGACGCTAGCACACAGTGCTATGGGTTTGTGGTATATATTTCTTCAAGCTTGAAAGATCCTCAGATTTTATGGGCTAAAGGTAAAGTTGCTCCTCTGAAAGGAAGAACATTGCCTTGTTTAGAACTGATGTCGGTTTTTCTTGCATTAAAATGTTTGCCTTCAGTTTTGAAAAGTTTTCCTGATGTTCAGTTTCAGACCGTCAATATTTTTTCTGATTCGCAAATAACATTGCAATGGATTCTGAACAAAGGACAAAAGAACAAGCAAATCTTTGTGAGGAACCGCATTCAGGACATATCACTCATGGTTTCTTCATTAAAAAATGAATTTTCACTCCATCCAAAATTTTTGTATGTGCGATCAGAAGAAAATCCCGCCGATTTACTTACAAGAGGAATAACCCTCTCTGAATTCAAAAGAAAACTTCAATTTTGGTCTTCGGGACCAGATTGGCTTGCTTCTGAGTCTTCATATTGGCCTAGTTTTGAATTAAGAAATTCAGGAATCGATCCAGTGACCCCCGTATTTTCTATAGTTCAGGAAGCCAAAGATCCTCCCGTACTAAATATGTCAAAATTTTCAAGTTTGGGGTCTCTTCTTCGTGTTTGTGCTCTGCTCTTCAAATTTTTGGCTAAAACAAGAGATATTAGCAATAATATCGACTGTGATGAGAAAGCTCTTTTGTATTGCATAAAAATTATGCAACAGGAGTCTTTTGCGAAGGAAATTTCTTTTTTGAAAAGGGCTAAAATTGATCCATCTACGAGTGAGAAACCTCCTGATCTGGTAAACAGATTGAATCTTTTTCTTGATGATAATGGTCTTTTAAGAACCAAAGGTCGTTTGTCACGATCTAATTTCTATGAATTTGAGGTGCTGAACCCTGTGCTGTTGTGTAAAAATCACCATTTTACCACTCTAATAGTGAAAGATGCTCATTTTGCATGCAAACATTTAGGCATTCAAGCCACACTGACAAGAATCCGCCTTAAAGGATATTGGATAACATCAGCTCGAGGAGCTATTAAAAAAATTCTTTCTGATTGTGTGGTTTGCAAAAAATTTAATAATTTTGCTTTCCAGTATCCTAAGTTTACAAATTTTTCTAAAGCTCAGGTAGATCTTTTCCGTCCATTTAAACATGTAGGAGTAGACTTTACAAAGCACTGGTGGGTTAAGACCAAAGGTTCCAATAAATCTCAAAAAATGTTTCTAATCATATACACTTGTCTCCATATTAGAGCAATATATCTGGATCTAGTACCAGATATGTCATCAAAATCATTTGTACAATCTTTTCAGCGTTTCATTAATGTTCATGGTGTTCCTGATATTGTCTATAGTGATAACGCCAGAACATTCCGTCAAGGAACAGACGCTATGGAGACATTTGTTGTATCTGAAGAGGGTAGGGAGCTGTTGCGAAAGAATCACATCACTCACAAGCGCATTCCTCTTTATAGTCCATGGACCGGGAGCCTGTGGGAAAGACTATTACGTATAGTCAAAAGTTGTCTGTACAAGACTATAGGTCGGTCTTCTTTAGAGTATTTTGACTTTATCACTGTACTCTCAGACATCACTAACGCTATCAATTCTCGGCCACTAACTTACACTTCAAGTGATAATGATGTGATTCCTCTCACGCCCAATTGTTTTTTAAAGCCCCATTCAAGAACAAGTATTGTATTACCAGGCCATAGTTCGGAAGAACCCTTTAGGAGCTCTTCCACAAAAGCTCGAGAAGATCTTATTAGGTCAATCAAGCTATCTTCAGAGAAATTTGAAGAATTCAGAACTCGTTGGTATAATGAGTATCTGCTAGGTCTTCGGGAGACTAGCAGAGATCTATATCAAATCAAGTGGGACAATCTGGTAAAAGTGGGTGATGTTATACTCATCAAGAGTCCTGTTAAAGAAAGACCCTTCTGGCAGATGGGCATAGTCACACAACTGTTACCTGGAGATGACGGGAAAGTGCGCTTCGTTTTTGTCAGAACTCCTGGAGGTCAAGTCAACCTATATCCCATCAAAATTCTCTACCCACTTGAACTGTCTCTTACTCATAATGTATCCTGTACAGAATCTGCGTCTTCTGCACCTGCAGCGCCTCCTGCAAGAGCTAATGATTCTCCAGCCTCTTCTGATGCAAATCCTTCAAGTCAAATGAACAGAAGAAATGATCGGCCTATCAGAAGAGCTGCTTTAGCTGCTAGAAGACAGTTTGTCATTTCATCAGACGAATCTGAAGAAGAATCGTCTTCTTGAATCTTCCTTATGTTTTATGACGCCCTACTTCGAAGTAGGTGTCATCTCTCCCCCGGAGGATTTAAGAAAATATATCGTTACGAATTCACCCGAGATTGGAGAGGGAGGGGGACGGCTAATCGAAAGAAGTTGGATATATTCTAAGTTTCTCTTTCTATTTATTTCGTGAGAAAAGGACGTGACTGCATTCGCTGCCGCAAAATTCACGAAGCTTGTGTAGTTAAGATTTAATTTCAAGCCGGCTCCCTTTCAATCTATACTCAACATATCAGCAATATTGGAATTTAATAGTGGCTTTTATTACAGCTACTTTAATCTAATTGGTGTGTATTGTTGTAACGATTTAAATTGAAGGGGTGTTTTAATTTGAGATTGTATTTTAATCCTTATATATTCCTTTTTCATATATGATGAATATGGAATAAAATTCAATATGGAAACTGCAACGTGCAAGATCGAAGTTTCATCGATGACAGGATTTCCTAATCACACCAAGAACTAACATTTACACAGGAGGTGAAGAGGCAACCGCTTTCCGAACCCCATAGAAAGGACCAATTTCTAATCAGCGCAAGAAACTCTGCAAGATTACGAAAAGGTTAGTTGTCACTCTTCCCTCTCATTTTTAGTCTCGGGTGATTTTATATTATTATTAATTTATATTAATTATAATATCTATTTATAATAAATTTAATCAATTAAATTTATCTATTAAGTTAAATACTAAAGCTAAATTACTTTTATTACAATAATAATTAGTAATTATCATCAGCCTTATTATTTAAATTGCTATACATTTACTATGATAATTATCGAAAAGGCTTGAGATAGTTGGTAATAATAGTTTGCACCTTGTTGCAGATGAAGAAAGTCCCACGTGACTTCGTATTCGTATTTTGTCCAACATCGTTCTACGCTTGGAAATATATATAAGGAACAAGGCGTTGGCTTCAACTTCTCTTTCCATGTGAAGAATCTTATACATTTGTTTTCTATATTCTAAATAATCCATAATTAATTATCATATGTAAATAAACTCTATTTTATTTAGTGCTCTCCTATTTATTTGCTCTTTGCCAATTATTTTCCAATTGTGACGTTAAATTAAAAAAATTATATTGAATCGAACACAGATTTTAATACAAGTTAGAGCTATTGGGCGATAGTTAGAAGGAACAGAGTGGCTTCCTTTTTTCGGAATAGGTTGGACATATGCGTGCTTCCAACACTGGGGGAAAGTGATAGTATTGAGACATAGATAATATAGTTGAACGAGGGGCGGGATCAGCACGGAAGCACACTCCCTCAAAACTCGTTGAGGAATGCAATCCAGGCCAATCACCTTCCTAAAGTTCATAGATTTCAGGACCCCATGCATCCGATCAAATGTAATCACAGGTAAAGGCATAGGACACCTGAGAGAGAATGACAGAATCGTCCAGAGTTGAGTTAGAGGAAAATAGGAGGCCAAAGAGATAGGCCTTTTCAGTTGGAGTATTAGTAACAGAACCATCAGAGCGAATATGAGGAGGAATGGATGATTTAGAGAAGTTGTTTGAGATGTTTTTGGCAAGAGGCGAAAAATATTTGTCAGTAGGAGAACCAAGGAGGTTAGCGTACTTTTGTTTAATGAAAGTCCGCTATGCTCTTCGAAGAGTACCCCTGCAACGATTTCTAGCTGAATCAAATAGCAAGAGTGATAGGAGAACGAGAATTTTTCCACCCCCGATAAGCACTGTCTTTAGCCTGAATGGCCAGAGAACAAGCACTATCAAACCATGGATTTTGAGGAATAAAAGATTTAGTCGAGGAAGGAATGAACTTGCTCATCCTATCAACGACTACAGCACCCACTATATCGCAGAAGCTGAAACGTCTTCAGAGTCAAAGCAGTCACTCCAATTATAGTTAGCGTAGAATCAACGCAATGCCCCCAATCGGCCCGATCAAAGTGTCAGAAAAACCACATACGGCAGGAGGGAGGCTGTTGGGGAGAGAAAGTAATTTTAAATTAAGAGATATAAGGTTGGGTCCGATTTACCGATATTAGCGAAGGTGGTGTATTTATAGAGAGAAGGACTTGAGGTGAAACGTAGGTCAAGTGTGTTCAAGAATTGGTTGGGACGATCCAGAATGTGTGTAGGTTCTTTAATTAGTTGCTCCCAGATGTTGAGAATACTGATGAAGTTCGGCTTCCTCCTCACCTAAATCAGTTATGAGAGGACCCATTCTTCATTCAGCGTTGTGTACTTGAAATCCCTAAATAGGACGGACCTCAGTATTTGGATGAGAAGATATAACAATTTCGTGAGAAGTAGTAAGGTAATCAAAAAAGGCATGAAAATCTGTTCTGTTAGGAGAACAGTAGCAGCAGCACAAGATAATTGTAGTAGAAGGAAGAAAGATTTTAAGATACAGAACATCGAAGCTAGGAGATTCGAGATTCTCGAGACGTGTTATAGGAGTGATTTATGTTTACATGGCACATACTGCCACCTTCAGACGGAATTATTAAAGAACGTTATATTTGGATATATTAACGAGTTAGAGGATGATTCTTGTCCATCTGGGTCTCAGACAAGAGCAAAAATTAGGGTTAGAGTTAGATAGGTGGTATTCCACGGATGCAGAGTAGAGTGCAAGCCACTGATGCTGGTAAAGTCAATAGAAAGCCCACGCCTATGCAAATCTGCTATCATACACGCACACACAATCATAAAAAAAACAAAAAAAAACAGACAGAAACAAACAGACAAACACTAAAGAAGAAATGAGGAAAAATTATTCGTATGCCAAAACTAAATTTAAAACTCGAAATTTTTAAAGACGCTACACCTATTTACAGTAAATAATTAAAATATGAATAATCCAGAAAGTTTAAAAACATTCGCGCACTCACACACACTCACACGAAATTGCGTACAAAAAGAAAAAAAATACTGTTGATCAACTAAAAAAATGGAAGCTAAATCTGTATAAATTATAATAATGGCTTTCCAAACAGTTAAATGTTACGCTAAAACCCAAGTTAGAGAAACGCTAAAAAATTAAAGTTAAAAAGAAGTCGAGGAAAAAAAAAAAAAAAAAAAAAAAAATACCTAGTACTAGCTATATATATTGAAACTAGATTTATTATTGATCTAAAAGTTTCTCATAATTTTTCATCCAAAAAGTAAGAAGTATCGGCAAGTATCGGCCATATACCAATACTGATACCCAAAAAAATGGCTGATACTGCTGATACCGATACTATCGGTAATCTAATAATATTATATATATATTATATATATTATATATATATATTATAATATATATATATTTATATATATATATATATTATATATATATATATATATATATATTATAATAGTTATATATATATATTATTACGGTATTATATATAATAATACTATATATTTATATATATATTATAGTATATATATATATATAATATAATATATATATATATATATATATATATATATATTATTATATATATATATATATTATAATATATTATATATATAATATATATATATATATATTAAATATATATAATATATATATATAATATGATATATATTATATTATATATATATAATATAGTATATATATTATATATTATTATATATATATATATAATTTATATATATATATATATATATAATATATATAGGTATATATATATATATATATATATATATATATATATATATATTATATTATATATATATATATATATATATATATATTATATATATATATATATATATATATATTATATATATATATTAGTGTTACCGATCTCCGGATTTTCCTGCAAGCAATGCACCGCAAGATCATGCACCAGCACTGCACCACCTGTCATCTTAGTGCACAGTAAAAGAGATGGTGCAGTGCGCTAAGATGACAGGTGGTGCACCAGCACTGCACCACCAGTCATCTTAGCTCACTGCACCATCTCTTGTACTGTGCACCGCACCAGGAGCAAGCCACAAGGCACGGCACTGAGGTGTGCGTGCATGCGTGTGTGTAAAACATTCTCTCCTACCCACCAATCATTGCTTTTGGGTTGGCAGCTTGGGATGATGTTACTAGGATTTAGGTGGCCAGCTCTGGATGGATAACGGTCTTAGTTCTTTATTGTTGAACAATACCTACCTTCTTTACAGTTCTTGTTGTTCTTAACCAAAACTCGATTGAATATTAAGCGAACAGACAATAATCACTACCCTGTTTCATCCATCAACTTTATCCTTTATTTTTACTCAAAGGCAGTGTAAGGGAGAGTGACAAAGCACTGAAAGAAGTGACCCACAGGGGAAAGTTACTGCGCTCTAAACTGAAATATTACCTGGTAGAATTACAGAGTCTCCCCTAAACATTCACACTTAAATTTAAGATAAACTGAATGTGGTTAGTTTGAAGGCTTAGATGGGGAGAGGTATGAGTGCTATGTGAATAATGGTGTCAAGGGATCACAGTTGCAAAAGTATAAGGAATGGACAAGAGAGAGGTTGCCGAGTGAGTTAGATATAGGAGATCAGTTGACTGATAGGGAGAAAGAATGATTAAAGCTTTTTATGAATGTAAGCATGTTTTAAGCAAGGGTGTTCATGAAATGGGGAACTTTTTCCCTATTTACGTTTGAGATCTGATTTTCGTCTTACATGAAAGCTGTAAGCATGTTGATTCTAAAAATTATATAACATGTATAGTCTATGTCTAGCCACTGACATGCTACAGGTTTATGAAGTGGGTAGGATTTTGGGGATCTCCAATAACGAGAACCGCTAGTCATGGAACATTTTTATTTGAACCATCATGTTTTCAAATCAAAACAACCCTATATACCAATTTTCAAGAAAATTGTTGTCAGAGTGGTTACCCGTTTCATTTTTTGGGGGTGATTTGTTGTGGAATGTCCCCATATTGTGTGACAAAAAGAAGGGGGACAAAATATATTTTCACTCCATGACTATCAAAAAAATATGCAAACTTCAAATAATTTAAATAAATAATTATCATATCAAAAATGATATTCTCATACTGTACAGGGGTGTACTATCCCATTTATCTCTTACATTCACATCAACATCTCTCTGTTCTACAAGAAACCTGAAAAGTAAATAAAATTTATGTAATGGTCACTAGTTTGAAATTTTTTTTGTTTAAAATCTATTGAAATACAACATGAGATGGCAACACATAAAACACATGTCCCCACTCATAGGCAAGGACCTTTTCAAGGAGGGGACAAAAAAAAAAAAAAAAAAAATATATATATATTATATAATATATAACTTATATATATATATATATATTATCTATAATATATATATATATATATAATATATTTAATATATATATATTATATTTATATATATATATATATATTATATATATATTAGAGATGTATACATCCGCATACCGCAATCCAAGTCTCTGGAAACATCTGCAGCCACCTCTCGCATTCCAATTACGCTTGCCAACAACATTCCGCATCCACACTTTTTCCATTAGGAATATATATATATATTATATAATATATAATAAAGTATATATATATATATATATATATATATATATATTATATATAATATAATATATATATATATATAATATATAATAATATATATATCCATATAAGGGGATATTGTTCTGTTTTTATATATGTATACTAGGAAGATTAAACATAGCAGAAACCATTCTCAGTAATGGATAATACACCATGTGGTTTATAATCTCCCCATGTGGTGTTTAGTTTTAAGTATTATGGCTTCATTTATAGAAAAACTCTGTAGATTTTATATATGTTTATAATGCTTTCTCTTTCTGTTTTAGTTCTTGTTATATATTGTATATACATGTTTGATAAATTTTAAGTCACAGAAAGTATTAGATATAGATATCATTGGACTCACTTTCTGTTGTAATATACAAATAGCTTTTCTGAACCTGTAATATGAGGATTGCAACTGCAATTAAGGTCAGTCTGCATATTATTATAATGAATGTTAACTTTTATGATTTAATCTATATAAATAATATGGATTAATAAATAATGATGGTAAATTTAACTTAAACTTTTACAGTCTACTAAATTATAAAAGAACACTCAAGAAAACCTTGGGTAAAGGAATAACACAAGCCCTTTTAGAAAATAGGGTGAGTTTTAAGCAAATGAATATGTAATTTTAAATTGTAACAAAATTGATTTAAAATAATATATAATAAAGAGTAGGTAAAAAGCCTTTTTAAAACACAATGTTACTTACTTTTAACAGGCTTCTAATACCTGGGAGTCATCTCTGAATTTTCGTATCTGTGATTTCGTATCTGGGACTTATTGAGTCCAGATTCTTGGATCCTTATTCTATCCTGAAATTCATTCTTGGATCGTGATACCTGAAAGAAAAACTATTATTCATTAATTCAAAGCTAAGTCATTATATTGTTAATCTAGCCTCCTATTTCCTAATACTTACCTTAACTTCTTACATGAACAATATTTGGAAACTACTTTCGTTTCCACTCTCGAATCTGATATTATAATCCTATGAAGCTTTCTTTAGCTATTGTAAATAATATATCGAAATAGATTTTAAGAATAAATAATCAATATTTGTGGTATATATCACTTTCTTATTTATTCTTTGTTTCTGTGAATTAGTTATTGGATTGTTTGTGTTGGCAGTCCATACTTATTCATTGGTACTTATACTTATTTAAACTCTTAAATCCTTATACAGTGGATTTAATTGAGTTGGTAAAACCTTCCTTCTTCCACCAATATAATATTTATAATTCTTACAAACCTAATTAAAGATAGAACTTTTTCTGGTGTGTCAAATCCCTGATTATTTACTTTTGATTAATTATATCATTCTATTCTGTGATCTATGGAAAATATAATAGTATTTAAATGCTTCAAACCTTTAATATGCAGTCAAAACCTGTGCAGTGACACCTTGGTTTAATATTCAGTCGAAACTTGTGCAGTGACACCTTGGTTTAATACAGGTCAAAACCTGTTGCAGTAACAACTGGTTAACTTATATGAAATAAAAACTTACAACTGTCTTCAAGCTGAAACATCAGGGAAAGATTTATTATCGAAAATGTTTTGTTAATTAATGATCACGAATCCTCTCAGATTAGTCATTACACTTCATGCAGGCCCGACGGAGTACTTAATTGACAAATTTGCCTCCGTGTAGATGGCGGAGATATGCCTACGCGTGCTCCGTTATTGAACCTCTGATGATGTCAGGTGTTGCCTGTCGATCTAGAAACTCAACATTATCTTTGAACATCATAAACCTAACATCTGAAAAATCTCCTATAAATTGACTTTCGTAACCTTCTAATTCTTCAACTATACCTACAGCAAGAGCTAGGAGAAGAGGTACCCTCACCGTCGGTCGTACAATTGTTGGTCCCAGCGTATCTCCTCTCCGCCACAACTATCATATATATATATATATATATTATAGTATATATAATATATTAAATATATTATATATATATGATATTATATATATATTTATATATATGCTTTCCAAATGAAAAAAAAAATAGTTTTATTTTTTATTTTATCTTTGTTATTTATTTCAATGAAAGCTGATGTTTTAAAATTTAGTAAAGTATTCAAATAATTATATTATATTTTTAATTTTATAGAATTTCTCTCTAGCAAGAATAACAGGAAGATATATTTCGTGAAAAATGACAACTTACAACATAGATGCGTTCGTAACAACTTTTTAATTTATGTTATTCTATTTATTTGAAACAAAATTTACCTCATCTAAATTTGAGTAGTAAAAAATTATGCACTTCAGAGTTACAGAGCAAATATATTTTTGTAAGCCACTGTCCTGATGGTTGGAGGTTTGTGGAATAGTCAGAGGGGGGGTGGTGGGCATGCAAAGCGAGTTGGTTCCTCGTACCGCATCCCTGGAAACCCCGCCCCCCCCTTTTCAATAACTCCAAAAAAAATTGGGAAAAATATATATAATATATATTATAATATATATTCCTATATATATATATATATATAGTATATATTATATAAATCTATATATATATAATATATATTATATAATAATATATATATCTATATATATATATATATATAATATATATAATATTATATTATAAATAGCCGATATATATATATATAATATATATATATATATACTATATATATATACTATATATCTATTATATATATATATATATATAATATATAATATATAATATATATATTCTTCATTTGTGCTGACATCAGCATCTGCGTGGATGTGAGATTAACATCCACATCCGCACTCACAAAAATTTGACATCTGATACATCATATATATATATTATATATAATATATATATATATATATATGCTTATATATATAATATAATATAATATATTAATATATATATATATATATGATTTATATATATCTATTATATATATATATATATATATATATAGTATAAGATATATATATATTAAGGAAACGGGCCTTATTGGAAGTTATAATCGATATTGACTATTTTTTATAATATCGATATTTTTTCGAATATTATTTTTTATATTTTAAATAAAATTTTAATATTTTTTATATTTTAAATAAAATTTTAATATTCTGTGAAGTAACTATTTTAATAAACGATAGTTTTTTAATATTTTTTTGAATATTGTAGAACAATTTATTTAATAAAAGGTTTGCAAAGATTTAATTGAGTTATTCATATTTTAAATTTAGATTTAACAACATTCAATGAAGGCAATGCTAGAACTTTTTCAAGATATTTACTACAAAAAGAAAAGAATTATATTTGCTAATGAACCTATGGATACTTCACTCTTCAAAGAAGTGTGGTAAGAATTAACCATACCAATGAACTTTCATTAAGGTACTATAAAGGATAGAATGGAGTATTTAAAGAATTGTGAACAAGAAATACGCTTGCGAAAAGACACAGTTAGAATCTAGTAACCTAGTTTTTGAAACTACCATATATTTAATATTTTGTTAGTGTAAAAATTTAAAAACAAACACATTTTGTAAAGAACAGCTCAATATGCATTTCAAATCGATTACTGACTGTAAAAATTATTTGAAATGATTTGTGAATATGCCATAACTTCGGATAAAAAAAAAAAAATTGGAGGAAAAGATAAAGCAGTAGAGATCAATGAATCTACTTTTTCACAAAAGAAGTATAATAAAGGACAAACTTATCCCAACCAGTGGGTGTTCGGCAGAATTTGCAAAGATTGTATTTTAGTTCTAGTACCAAATAGATCTTCAAAAGTATTATTAAGAGAAATATGCAATCATATCAAAGATGGTTTGTTAATTATTTCTGATTCATGGGCAGCATATAAAGACATCGAAAAAAATTCCCCCCCCAAAATTATAAACATATAACAGTAAATCATTATGAACATTTTGTAAACCCACTTAACGGAGCACATACTTAAAAAATAGAATCACTTTGGTTTCAAGCAAAACAGCAAAACAAACGAGAATGTGGTACTGAGAGACATATGTTGGATAGTTACCTTTTCGAATTTATGTAGAGAAAACAACACAGTGGAAGTGATTTATTGTCCAGATGTTAAAAGATGTTGTAAAATTTAAACCTCCTAAATAATTTAAATTTTACCCCAATAAACATAAGGATACGTTTTCTATGTATTGATATTGAATAAAAGTCATCTAAATTAAATTTTTTTAATATTATTTAGTTTGTAATAATATCAAAAATAAATATCTTTAAATTTATCATTAAAAATAAAAATAATCAATATTTTTAAAATAAAAATATGAATATTATAAAAATAATCAATATTGATTATTCTTACAGGGCCAATTCCAAAGAAGGCCCTATATATATATATATATATATATATATATTATAATATTATATATATATATATAATAGTAGTAGATATATATATATATATATATATATATATATATATATATATATATATAGTCCGTTACAGAACCAAAAAAAACCAGGTCCCATTTGTACCTAGAAAACAAACCCATCTGCTTGGTAGTCTCAGTATTATGAAGGTCTATCGAGCGAAAAAATTGGTGTCACCTATTAACGGCATCTAGTATGAGTGAAAAAATTGTTATATGGTTCGAAGTCGATTTTTTGAATTTTGGGAAATTTTTTCATTTTTGAAAAATTTCACAAATTTTCAGCAGTTTTGGAGCTGACCATTGGGAACTTTTCCAGCATCAACTGCTTAAGAAATTTAATAATTGTATGATGGATTCATTCTCTTTGCGACCCATCCTTGATCTCCTTCACACAAATTTCATGAATATTTTATGTAGCCCTGTACCCCCGGACCATTGAGTTGAGCTCTAATAAAAACCCAGAATTTGCAACGAAAAAACAACCAAATTTCAAATTAATTGAAAAGGACATGCTTCATGTCGCTATATTAACCCTATCAACATGCTGTATGGTTATTTTTTTTTCCTTCTGTCAGTGTGGGGTCCAAAAACCCCAGAAAAAATGTAACATAAAAAAAAACCCCACTTGGTAAAAAAAAAAAACCATGTTTTTTTTTCCAAAAAAAGTTTTACAAAAAAATTTTTTTTTTAATAAAAGTTGTAGCAATTAACATCAGTGCATTTGAACTGCAAAAAAAACCTTTTTTTAATATATAAATAACTTAGATTTTGATTTTTCTTCAAAAAAAAAATTTAAATTTTAATTTGATTAGATAAGCTTTAAATTGAAAAATAAAAAATAATTGTACAATTTGATCACTCTCCTTTGATAGTCCAGTTTAAGCTTGTATAACATATATAAAATGGCATATTGGATAGCACAGTTTCATTAAACATTATTTAACATTACATGAACCCAGGGCAGATTTCAATCCATTCCATTCCCCCCACCTCCCTCACCTGACTGGGGGGGCCAATTGACTCAGTAACCATGGGAATCAACTCGGAGGCATTGGAAACCCATATAAACATACCCGACCACAACAAAAACTAAAAAGTAGCTAAAAATTGAAGGGTGCCAGATTTTTAAAAAATCAGCTAAATCTGGCAATACAGCTAATTTATCATTCTACTTACTACTAACACGTTAGGGAAGCTCATTTCAGCTAGTGTCAACCAAAAATTTATTAAAATTATATTATTTTTTTTAGTTTCTGAAATTGGCCCTAAAAAAATTCTAAAATTTTTAAAAATAGTTATTATTTTATTTTTTTAATTTTTCTTAACATTAAATATAAGGTTACCTTTATGATCTTAAATACGGGACGCACTCACTCGCGCATATATATATATAACTAAAAAAATATATATAATAAATATATAATATATATATTATATATTATACTATATTATATATATATATATATATCTATTATATTATAATATATTAAGATATATATATATATAGTATATATATATATATTATACTTACGCTTTATTTAAGGGCAATGGAAGTTATCACAAAATTTCAGATGAACTGTATTTTTTTAGAATATCAATTTCACCAAGCAACATTCTGTAAAATTCGGAACACGTATAATCGAAATTAAATTTGTTTATTAACACTGCTTTCAAAGTTTTCACAGACAGTTGAGTTTTTTCACTTGTCCAAATCAAGTTCATAGCAGAAAATACTCTTTCTGTTGGAGCATTAGTTCCTGGTAAACAAAGAAGAAATTCAACCATTTTCAGGATATTAGAATATGGCACATTTTTAGCTTGAAAGTGCGAAATGATTTCGACCCAACAATCACCAGGAGATGTTTTCTTTGAATTCCAATTGTCCAACATTTCTGGGGTCACATACTGTTTAACGAACACATATTCGTCATAAAGTGCAGTCTCGTCTATTGTAAAGGTAGGGATGAGTTCGAGAATAAACTTAAGAGTTTCTGCTACTTCCTCCCAGCACGGTATTCTCTTTAGTGTTACCCAAGTAAATTGTTTTAAGTTTTTAAGTGGATTGATCCATTTAGATAAATAATCAAAGGCAGTTTTGTAGAATGTATGAACATACTGTTTAAATTTTGCAACTTCTGATTCCAGGCCTTCTCTTACCAATTTTTGAAGAATCGTTGTTACAGCTAATGGAATAAAGCAGTCTTCGCTCTTAGAGGCCATATTATTTTGTAAATCATTTAATGCTGACATTACTTCGAAAATTGTAATTGTATCCCCTTCAATCTTTTCAATAGTCATGTGAAAAGTGGACGCTTGACTGTGGATAAAGTAAAGCCATGCTTCAGATAAAGGATTTTCAAAAAATGATTTTATCACAAAAGGGCATTTTTCTTGTGACTCAAAAAATGATTTTAAGGGGGCATACATTGTCAGAAGACGTTCAACCGCAGGGAGTAGAGCAAGCCATCTGGTTTTGCTATATCCTAATATTTGCTTGTATTCTTGATTAACAAATTCACAAAATTCTTTAAGTTTTTCAACTCTTACTGTGTATATATAGAAATGAGAATATATTTTTGAAACGATGCCTTCAATATCAATAGGAAGAGCATCAGCAGCTGTCTGAATAGTGTTGTGAATGATATGAGCAGAACATCCTATTCCAACTAAACCATGTCCCAAGTCCTCCTTGAGTTTTGTAAAAACATTGTTAACGCCCTTTCTAGATATACCCCCAAAATTGCAATTAGTATTATCTGCGCAGAGAGCTATTGTTTTTTCTTTTGCATTCATATTTTTTAAGCATTCAATTAAAAATGCAGAGATTGTGTTAGATGTTTCCGAGGGCAATGATTTTACTTCTAAAAGTTTCATCTGAATCCCTTTAACAGGTTGGAAATATCTAACAAGTACTGGGAATATTTTTATGTCCTTGTGATTTGAAGCGTCGGTCATAATCGAAATAAAATTGGCTTCTCGAATATCAGTCTGCAGTTCCGATATAGCTATTGGAGTAAAGACATTTAATACAATTGCCTCCGCTTTTGTACGGGCACATGTAAACTTAGGGTCAAAACAAGTCTTGATTAATTTTGAAGAGCAATCCATAGATTTGAAAGATTGATTATGTTGCACTAAGTGATAGGCAAATGCTCCTTCAGCCGCGGCTAATTTAAGTTCTTTGTCACCAAAAATGTCATTTCTGAAAAACGTTGTGAGTGTTGAACTTGATGCACTGGCACGCAAAGCAGTTTTATGTTTTTCAGTATTTAAATGTTGTGTAATATCTGTTCTTCCTCCATGACTGATATTAAAGCTGGAAGAACATATGTTGCAACGAACACATGATTCCGTAAATGTCTTTTTCATATATGGGTATTCTTTCTCAAGGTCCTTTATAAAAACCATTTCCCTCTTAGCCTTGGGGCCATTATTTCAATTATATTTAAATTATCAAGCAGGCCTTAAAATTAATACAAATTTAGCTTGACATATATATATATATAAAATATAATATATATATATATATATACTATATATTATATATATAATATATATATATAATATATATAATATTATATATATATATCTAAATATATATATTATATATATAATATAATATAATATATATATATACTATATATATATAATAATTATATATATATATATATATAGTATTTAATAGGTTAAATTTTTGATAAGAAAAAAACCCGGCTGCCCGTACCCCCGACCCGTGAGTGCTAGAGAAATTTATTTTTAGTGTATAAAAATAATTTTTGTAAAGTAAGAATTTTTAAAAATATTTGCATTATACATAAAAATTTTATTTCCTCAACTGTCACGGGTTGTCACGGGTAAGGGGTAAGGGGTACGGGGGCGAATCCCTCATAGAAATACCCATTCGTCAGGCATTTTGCATATATATTATATATATATATATATATTATATATTATATCATATATATATATATATATATCTATCATATATTATATATATATATCTATATATATAATATATATATATATATAAATATATATATACTGGCAAGCAATGGGATATTTCTACCCGTGAGTACTGCATAAATAATATATTTTGTTAATGTAAGCTATATAAAATAAAATTCCTGTAAAATAAGAAAAATTAAAAAATGCATTAATCAATAGAAAAATTGTATTATCTTATCCGCTCACGGGGTCAGGAGTGTAAATTTCTATTAAAAATATAACAATTAAAAGAACTAAAAAATTGCAAAAATGTTACTTCACATACGATTTTCAAATAAAATTCATAAAAAAAAAAAATTTGAAAAGGTGCTTTTTGTTAACTTCATGTCGATATTTTTGTAACGTATCTTTAATTAATCCCTATTTTGTTATGACTTATGAAACATAGGCAAGTTCAGTAAAAATGGCCTGGGTTTACGATTTTATAAACGGAATTATAATAATTTAACTATGCTTAGATTTAATAAATTTACATTACCTGTACTTGATTTTACGAATCCTACAAGAAAAATCAATATATTTAAAATATATTGAATAATAACTAAACCGTCCCGGAGAAGGCTCGAGCTTATGCACAATTAAATATATACTATATACTAGTATATATATATATATAATAGATATATATATCTATATATATATATATATATATATATTATATATATATATATATATATATATATAATAATATATATAGTTATAATAGTATATATATGTATATACTATATATGATAATTAACTTTTAAATCACAAAAATAACTTGTTGTCACACAGAGCGATCAAAGAAGACTGTTATTTTTTTTGACATGTTTCGCGCCCTTCGCTTATTCACGTACATAAATTCAAAGACTACATCTACATGTTTCGAACATGATCTCTTCTCAGTTTTCCTGCCTTATAAGGTTATAGCGATCATGCCTAGCCTACTATAGTGCTGCCTGCAGCGCTAAATTTGTCAAATTATAATGTTTACCGAACGTAAGTTGTAAAATATAGCCAATGAAAAATTTGGATTCATTTTCATCTGGTTTTTAGTAAATTAGTCCGGGACAGAGTGATTAATCAAATCTGTGATGTGCATACAGATATAACGGGCTCATGATTGGAATAAATAACGGACTGTCCGAAATATCGGGACGTCTGGTAAGCTACATTAAATGATTGCCAGAATGGCCGGCATTATTTTATATATCAGAACTAATTCTGTAAGTGTTATGTTTTAAGTTACAGTTACTAAAAACAAAAAAGGCCGAATTTTGTTTCTGAAATTATCCTGTCGGTTGACGGTATCTAATCATATAAAGTTTACTTTTTTTTTTACCTAATTTAATATTTTTCATAAAATATTTTTTTAAAAAGATTTAACTAGCATATGATGACATATTGTCACTCTAATAAAGAAGGGTTTTTAGAAGTGGGGTTTTTTTTCGTTACATTGTTTTTTGAAAAACATTTTTTGTTTTTTTTTTTTTTTTTATCTAAAATAATCTAAAAGATTAATGAAGCAATAACAAATAAGTTTTCCTGGGATCCTATATGGCCTAGGCCTAGCATTATAAGAAATTATTATAAAAGTCTAATATATGTAAAATAGTTTAATAGTTATAGGCAAAAAACTGAAAAATGGTTTTTTTTGTGTAATGGGCACTACTATATAATATATATATATAATATATATATATATAATATAATATATATATATATATATTAATATATATAATAATATATATATATATAATATAATATATAATTATATATATAATATATATATAATATATATTACTATATATTATATATATATATATATATATATCATATATTATATATATATCATATATATCATATATACCGTATATAATATATATATATTTATTACGGTAGTATATAGGGTCATCATATATAGTATATAGTATATATAATAATATATATCTATTATATAAATAATTTATATATCATATATATAGTTATATATATATATATATATATAATTATAGCCACAGTAAAAGCATAATTTTCATATTTCACCATGCTAAGTAAACCAAACCTTTCCCATTTTCATAACTTTTTTTTTTCAATCTCATTTCCATTCAATTACAAATTTACTCCATCTTTGTTTTCATAAATTCAGTTTCATAAGATTGCACCCAGTTCAACAATTTATTATCACGAACACCTGTCGAAGAAGGAAAAATCCCATTTGCTTTTCTTTATCCCTTCCGGAGTTTCCACTTACTAATTTGGATTTCTCTTAATTCCTTTTCAATTTAGTTTTTGCACACTTAAAAATAACCCAACTATCTAAAATTTATTACTTTTCTTATTTATTTGACATTTTATAATTCAATAATTCCTCTGAAACAAAAATTAAATAATCCATATTACCACCTCGTTTTCTTCCCTCATCCTGAATTCTTCCTCAAATATATTTCTTCCACACCATTTCTCTGTGCATGAAAAAATTTATCTAAACTTTTTTTTTTTTTATCTAATCCAAACTATATTGCCAAAAAAAAAAAAAAAAAAAAAAAAAAAAAATAAATATTGCTTATAAAATAGTATTCTCCTTTTAAACACAAGGATTTCACAAACATACATCTAAATAAGTAACTTAACAATTCTAGAATTTTTCTTTTAAACAGAGCTACTAAAACTTCCCTCACGCTCTTGAACTCAAGGTCAAGGCCCACCATTATGCTTTCACAGCATGTATCTCACATGTGTTCTTGTTCCTCCCAAATTTGCTGGCAAAGTATCTTTCCATTTATTTCTATCTTTTCCTTTTAAACCATAGATGTTACAAATACAAAATGTTATTATGGTAGGAATTTGTTTGCATAATTCTCAGTCGACCGTAATAAAGGGAAACAATATATATTATGTATACTAATATATATTATATAATTATATATATATATAATATTATATATATTATATACATATACAGGGGTATATATATAGTTAAATGGTTATGATAATATAGTTATATATATATAGTTACATCAGTGATGGGCGAATCCGAATTCCGGATCGATTCGGTTCCGATTCCAACAGCTCTCGAATCCGATTCGATTCCAATTCCAAGTTCGACACCAATTCGGCGGATTCGGATTCGAGTTTCGTTTCCACACACACATGAATTCGGATTCGAGGATTCAAATCCAGAGGTGCTGCCTTCGGATTCGATTCGATTCGATACTATTTTTACACATACCGGATTCGGATTCAGAGCTCGATTCCGAATCCGGATTCGAATCCGGATTCGAGTTCTTGTTTCTAAAGGATGTCAAAAAAATCAAATAAACAAAAAAACAAAAAAAAATACAAAAACAGAATAAAATTGCTTCACCATTTAGGAGCCAACCAAAGAGTGCTGTAGGAGCCAATCAAGATGCATATTTCTATTATTTGGCTAATGTAACGGCTATATGGAAATAATTTTATAGAGAATTGTTAATAAGCGAAGAGTCATATTGGGCTCGTGCTAAGCCCAATTGTCACCACCTAATAATGGACATAAAATTCGGAATTATCAGCCGATTTTGAACCTATAAACACAATTGTAGATTGTTTCCCCTCTCTAAGCATTTTTTTCTGGTGTTGCTGTGTCTCTAGTCAATCTCTTCAGAATAGTCAGTTTTTCAAAACCCATGTTTGACATTTTTCGTATCAACATCCAGAATTTTTTTCGTAATTATATTATTATATATATATTATATATTATATATATATATAATATATAATAATATATTATATATAATTAATTATAATAATAAATATAATATATAATTATATATATAATATATATAAGTATTTAATATTATATATATATATATATATCTATAAATAAATATATATATATATAGTATATATTTATATATATATAAGTAAATATAATATATATATATATATTATATATATATATATATATAAATATATATATATATAGTATATATATATATATAATCTATATATATATAGTATAATATTATATATTATATATATTAGTAATTACTTAAAAAATTTATAAAAAGGCAAGCCTAAGAATTAAAATTCAATTTTATGGCAGTTAAAGGGGAAGAAGAAATTATTTATAATATATATTATATATATATATATATCATGTATATAGTATATATATATATATATTATATATATGGGGTGCTCCGCCAGCTCCAAGCTGGGGTGGGAGCTTAAAATTTTATTGAACTTATATATATATCATCATATAGTAGTAAAATTTCGATTTCTGTATATATATTACTATATATATATATATATATTATAATTATATATATAATTATATTATATATATATATAATATATATAATTATAAGAACGACACTAAATAAAATAATTTAAATAGTAAAGTATAGCGGATTTTTTCTTTTTAACAATAGCACTTTCAGGATCATTTACATTTCCAAATACAATAGCATCTGCAGCACATGCAGACGAGCAAGCCAGTTTAACATGTTTATCTTTAAGCGGTACTCTCCTTCTTCTTAAAAGGCAAATTTATCAACTACTGGTTTAAATAAAATAAATCATAGATTTCCAAAAAACTTCTGTGTACACTCGTCATAGCCAGCCCGTTTAACCTGTGTCTTCCATAAGTACTTCGAAGCCAAATCCTGATCCTTCGCAAGTAACCTAAGTGAACCACACACCCGAGAGCTCATATACGATGTGCATGGCTGGGCGAGTAGTAACCATCAAAGCCTTTTCGTCGACGCCACACAACACACCATCACACAACTACTCCTTTATGACTTTGGCAGACAACAATATCATCTTCGTTCTTCCACTACTACCAATTTCCTTGTCCTTCCAAAATTTTGTAACCAAAGATTCTAGCGCTTTTTTACATTCCTCAAGTTGGTAAAAACTATACTAATGAGCTCGTCTTACCTACAACCATCCGATGTTATGAGGATGATGTGCAAAGGATGTAATTTAACCATAAGCAACGACGTACTTTCAGTAGAAAACCAGTATTCCAAAGAAGATTTATAGAATCGCAGATACGGAATTATTAAGCGATCTCTCCAGCACTTCGCTCGGAGTTGTTGTTCGATGGCTTGCTTGCGCATGCTGCTGCCTACCAACAATCCGTGGTGCATTCATCACAATGCTGACACATCATCGGCATCTTGATTAGCTTCTCCTTTAAACTCATCGGTGATTTTTTTCTGTCATCATCCGATGCTTCTAACCATTCCCACAATGAGTTCGAATGTGCTTCGCGAGGTTTTGAACGATATCGCAAGGTCTTGAATGGAGAAGCACTTTACAACTCGGCTCCTAACAGCGCAGAGTACTCTTGCTGATCTAATATCATCAACACACACAACACACACGACTTCAAGCGCGAATGCAACTAGAAAAGCGCTTTTTCTGTGTGTATTCTCGCTCAATGAAAGGTTCTAAATGCCTGTCGCATCATTCAGTACAAATGTGCTCCTTTAAACACCTGACGCACTTGTGCTTATTATATATATATATATATTTAATATATATATATATATATATAACATTATATATATAGATAATTATAATAATATATATATATTATATATATTATATATATATAATAGTATATATATATATATAATATATATATATATATATATATAATATATATGATATATATATCATAATATATAGTTATAATATATATATATATATATATTATATATATATATAAATATATATATATATATATGATATATATAAATATAATATCAATATATATTATATATAAATATATATATATAATATATATTATATATTAATATATATATATATATAACTCTTTGTATAGGATTGAAGCTAAGGCTAAGAGGCTTCTAAAGGATCCCATAGTCTTTCCTGACTCCCTTGACCTCTGTCTTGCGTCGTGACGTTGGTCCTATCTCTTTTCTATAGGTATGACAACGGCAGGTGCTCGAGAGAATTTACCTCTCGCATTCCTCCACCACTGCTTTGCCCTCTTGTAACAAAGTGCCTTGTTCCCTCATGAAAATTGTGTGAATATTGGAACTCAAGATCTACGATCGTGTGTATATCTCTTTTCTTCCAGCCACTCTGTTTTGTTGAGACTTGCCTTCTTTTATTTCTCCCCGAAATATCAATCTTCCTCTCTTTCAAGTCCAGGTCTCTCGTCACCTGACGGGAATTGGCGTTGGTAAGGGAACAGGGTGGTTACTGTTCCATTCATTTTAAATTTTTTCTCTTTAGTAATTTTATTTTTATTATTATGTTTATTTTTTTTGCCCCTCCTTTTGAAGGGCATTGCTCGTGAGTTGTGTGTGCATATAATATATATATATATATATATAATATAATATAAATATCTTATATAATAATAATATATAATATATAATATATATATATATATAATAAATATAATATACTTATATACAAAGATATTTGTGCAATAAACGCAACACTATTATCTGTATATTTCAAATGGTCCTAAAGTGGTTTGAACCCTTACCCTTGAGATGTACTCCCGAGTGTTACCTCGAGACCAACGTTTGGCTAAAAGGAAACCCATCATTTTACCTCTGAAAGCTTAGCTTTCCAAGAGGAGCGAAGGCGTGTCTTGGACACCTAATCTCCGACGGGCCTCCCCGCCAACACTGTCGGGGGCAACACTGGATAATTTTTTAACCGGTAATTATAGTATCAAAGAATATCTGTGCCATAACGCAACCAATGTTTGTATATTTTCACTGGTCCTAAGTGGTTGGAACCTTAACCCCTTAGAGATGGTACTCCAAGTTCCTCGAGGACCACGATTAGCTAAAAGGAAACCCATCATTTTACCTCTCGAAACTTAGCTTCCAAGAGGAGCGAAGCCGGTCTGGACACCTAACCTCCACGGGCCTTCCCGCAAACACGGGTCAGGTGGCAACACTGGTGTTTTAACCGACATCTATTTATGATTATTTTAAATAAGGGTTTTCCTTTAGCCAATCGTGTCTCGAGTAACACTCTGGAAGTACCATCTCAAGGGAAGGGTTCAACACCACGTAGGAGCCTATTTGAATATACAACATAATTGTTGCGTTTATTGCACAAATATCTTAATGCCTAATATGTCGGTTAAAAATTAACCCTGCAGTTGCCCAGACCCGAGTGTTGCTGGAGCCCGTCGGAGTTAGGTGTCCAGCACCGCCTTCGCTCCTCTTGGAAGCTAAGCTTTCAGAGTTAAAATGAGGGTTTTCCTTTTAGGCCAATCGTGGTGCTCGAGTAAAACACTCGGAGTACACCATCTCAAAGTAAGGGTTCAAACCCACTTAGGACCATTTGAAATATATATTATAATATTATATATAGGTATATATAGATATATATAATCTAATATCTATAAAGTATAGTATATATATATATATATAATTATATATATAATACTATTATATTTATATAATATTATAATGTATCATATATATAAATATTATGCAAAAGTAGGCGAGGCCTAATTAAGAACTCTTGGATCTAGTATAGCGAATAAACGATACCAATTTTAACTAAATGTTAAAAGAGTATAGGGAAAAATTAA
>JABUQX010040270.1:0-33581 GCA_015478945.1 Trachelipus rathkii
TCAATGACATAAACGAAACTATATTAATAAATATTATATATTTTTATATACATATTATTAAATTATTAGTTTATTATTATTTTATTATTAATTATTATTAGATTTTAATTATAATTATTGATTATATTATTATTATTCATAATTATTATTATTTACTTTAATAATAAAGTTAAAATATCCTCACACCCTGGAGATATGAAAAATATCAATTATATTAATCATTTACTTAATTTAAATGTATTAAGAATGCCTCTAGTGAGCAATCATAATAATCGAGACAAGTAAAACACAATATAACAGAACAACAACAACAATCCGAGACAATGAGCTAACAAATCCACTTACTAATTAAAACTAAACTAATAACAATTAAAAAAGTGTTAAGAAGGAACAAATACATTTCTATATTAATCATTATATATTATTATATTATAAAAATTAGCTTATTATCTTAACTTAACAACATAAAATAACTAACAACATACAAAACAAGCGTCAAGAAACGATACGGTAAAATATAGAATCACCAACAGCAAAATCAACAACATTACACTAAACTACACGACAAAACAATTGTCAATATTTCAACAATCACATTCTTGATATTATATATTATATAATATTATATATTATTGAATTATATTATATATTATTTATTAATTATTATTAATTTATATATTATTATTTATTAATTATATAAATATATAATTGATTCATTAATTAATAATTAATTTTATTTAAAATTATTAATTAAAAATGACCTAATACATTAACAACAAAATTACATCTATACAATCACAAACGACATAACAATCAACACAAACAAAAGAAAGCGAGATTCACTATACCAAATGTAACACAACCCATGCTGAGTATAGAGATGAAAGTAGAAAGAGAGAGAGAGAGAGTCGTAGAAGAGAAGAGAGAAGAGATGAGAAGAGAAGAGAAGAAGAAGCAAGAGTTATAGTAGAATGATAGATGATGAGATAGAGCTATATGTTTCTTGAGGAGTTATTACAGATGGCCAAGATGAGTAGAAGAGAAAAAAAAACAGTTTAAGTTTACTTTTAATATATTTTTATTTCTACCTTAAGGAATATTAGCTAACTATCTGAATTATATTAGTATATGTTAATATATTATTTATAATATATTAGTATTTTATATATTAAACATCTATCAATCTTGACATTTCTAATTTTTACATATTAAATAACTTCTAACAATCTTTGAAGGCTCAGATAGTGTAATAATCTTAATAGATGATATAATATAATACATATATATATATATATTAATAAATACATATTAAAATCACTATAAAACAATCAAACAGACCCAAAGTCACCATAATCTTATGACGAGGTATATCCATCATTCATCATGAATATTTATAATTAATGAATTAACTAATTAATTTTTACATATTATTTTTACTTTTAATATTATAAATATATTTGTGATAAAAAATAATTCAATTAAATATATACACACCTCTTGACCAGGGACCATATAAACACTTCGTTCTAAATCTAGTAAAATTCAGAAAACACAGAGTACTATATATACTAGCTAACACATAGGAAGGTAATAAACATATGATTATATCTTATATTGAGCTTATTACACTGTACTTTATATGAGTCTTTATTATAACGTTGATGAAATCGTAAATTTTTAAAATAATAACTATATAGTAATATAATATGATAGACACTAATTATATATTTGAGTATTATTAAAACAAATTCAACTAATTTATAATAAAATCAATATCCCACAATAACAAGTTAAAAAACATGTAATAAAATTACATATGTAAGCCTATTAGCATAATATTGCCTATATGCACAATGAAGATAGGTAAATTAAATATACAGTATTCAATTTATATACTATGCAATCATACATCATTAAATATAATATAATTATTATATATAATTAATATATTATTATAATTATATATATATATTATATAGCATTACTAAATTTTTAACCTGTTTTAATATATAATGCTTTAATCTATCTAGTACTTTAACTTAATATTTTACTTTTGTAACATCTATCTATTTTATTTAATATATTATAATATAATGATTATAATTTTTTTTTACTTCTAATTAAAATACAAATCCATCATTTACAACCTCTAAACATGATAAAAACAGTAAAATCATTAGCGCGTAAATGACCTAGCAACAATGACCGGAGTATACTATCTGACAGAGGGGCCATTAACTACTAGGAACTAGACCTATAAGCATAGAGCGTCCAGGCGCAGAGAAATAGTTTCCTAGAATGCCTCTTAGGACCAAGAGTTTCGGGGATCCAGAAGCGAAAAAAGTATGCTGGTTAAACTGACATGGCGAAACCCTACCCCGGGAGATGGTAAAAGTAATCAATATATATCAACTGAACTTATTATAATCACTATATGCCTATTTAATATTAGATCTAATTTAATAATAATCTGCTAATAATTAATAAATAATCTAGCATTCAATTAAAATATACTTTACTATAATTAGCCTTATTATTAAATCTATGAGAGACATATATAACTGACATAATAAAATAATTAAAATACAATATACATTACATATCATTTAATATAATTAATTTATAACAAAAATTAATAATAATTCAATAATGTATATAACTAAATTAATTATTATATTTAATTGAATATTTAAAATAATTATGATTCGATTTGATTTATTATTATTATATAGTTAATATTTAATTTTATCGTATTATTATATTATATTATATATATTATTATTATTTCTATATATATTAAATACTTAAATATTATTAATAATTAATATTAATTATACAAATTATTATTTATATTATTATTATTATTATTATTATTTAAATCATTATTATATTATTAGTATATAATTATATATATAAAATTATTATTAATTAATATATTATTATTATTATTATTATATAATTATATTAGATATATTATTATTATTAATTTTAATTATTATTTAATATATTATTATATTATTAATATTGATTATTTATTTTATTACTTTTATAATAAAAGCTCAATTATACACTTGCTACAGCAATGGAGTAGACATCAATTACTATAATTATAATGGAATTCACCACACGAACACATCCAGCAAGATTCACTTATAAAACAGTTCGAGCAGGCGCGAACTTATATAATTGGGATGGGTGTTATATACCTAATAATTCTAAATCAATCTGCATAACTTTTGTAACCATCTTCCATTTAGTGATTGGTTCGATGAATTTACTAAATAATAGAAAGTTTCACGAAAACCCACTTGGGAGAAATCCATAGAACGTCGAATATATATTTAGATAAGCCGCGACTAAGTTCGCGTAATTAAGCTGTGATTGCTGCAGCATGTTGAACGAAGTTACTCATACACTACATATCAGTCTAAGAGTGAGAACTTTTCCTGTGAAGTTAGAAGCCGCGTACCACAGTATGGGTTCGTCTTAAAGATATACATCTTAACGAGGAGAATAGCTAATTTCAGTGAGAAAATTTTAAAGTTGAGAGCACACAGGGATGCCGAGAGTTTTGCCTCTAAAGAGATCTTTAGTATCTCTAAATAATCGAGAGAGAAGATACTCCGAAAAGTGGACACCTAGAGAACATATATTTTCTAAGAAAATTATACTATCACATGATGTGTATTTCAAGTCACAAACTATTACGATTCATATTAAAACAATATACAAAAGCAGGAACGGGCTGTTAATAGTGAAGCGAGCCGGATGAATCTACTTGTGCGTAATTATGTAACACGACAGTGAGATACTGGAGCTGTACTGCAATTAGAAGTCGTATAGACAGTAGCGCCTCCTGAAATGTTGGGGTTAAATCCTCTAATGAGGTCAGGAAAAAAGAGAGACACAAGTTACGATAAAAACTCAAACCCGCTAAGATCAAACAAAAATGAAGGTGTGTAGTGCGAAATAGGAGACAATAGCACACTGTCTTGTACTATGAGTCCACTTGTTACTTAAGACTATATGTATGAGCACCATCGTGGAGAGATGAAGTTATGAAAGCTCCATGGTGAAAGGTCGTAACGATTTTAGATAGTATTTGAACGGTACTGTTGCATTGGATTCTAACATCTCAGGGAAATCACAGCAAGTTGTTGAGAGTGTCATGTGATGTTTGTGGTGTCTTGAGTGGTGGGTGTCGTAGAGGATGTAGGTGTGTGTGTGCGTAATGTTGCATGTCTGGTGATGAGGAGTGAGTGTGTTGCCGTTGGTGCTTGTTGTCGTAATGATCTGAGTGGTTTGAACTAATCAGGTCCGTAACCTGTTAATTATATAGATATGTATTATCAGTAAAATCTACTCGCGACCGGCAAAGTGTTTATGATGTAAACCTACGCATATCAAGAAAAAATGCTGGTTGATGATTCCGAGACTATCATTGAACGCTTTCTTAAGTTCTATAGATAACCCGAAATTCATATATCTACTTAGAGAAATACAACTGGCAGAAAAGAGATTTATACTGATTATCCAGAGGTCAACATCTAGAACTACCTGAGAGGGAGCTTTTTCATATGTGGCCTGTTCGGATGGTATTCGAATGACACTGTAGCTACATGAGGTAGACGGATTAATGACTGAGGCATATTTGTAAAGATTTAACATGATATATAATAATCTTGAGTCTTCGTGAAGTTCCTGTGGGCGTCTATAACAACTGTTATAAAATGATTGATAAATATAGTTACTTATTATTTAACTGTAATATAATTTTAAAATGAAGTATACTTTAGATGGTGATATTTCAGGCTAAACATATTTTTCGCCGACTGCTTATTAAATATTTTCCTAACTGATATTGTCAATGAAACCACATCGAGATCTACTGACGTGCTTTTTAGCATAGTTAATTAAACGTCGTATATATATAATATATATATATACTATATATATTATATTATATATATATATATATATGAATATACTATATAATATATATATATATATATAATATATACCTATATATAATGGTACCTATTCTACCAATATGACTTCTAGGATAAGTTGTCAATATAATAATATGTTAATACTTACCTATTCAGTTCACGATGCGTAACTTACACTGTAATAAGTGACAGAATGCATCTTCTGAGCAGTAGAAGACTGGAGCACGAAATCTAACGTTCTAATTACCTCTAAATGCACACAATAATGAAATACGATTAATTTAGTCCACATATTGAGAGCTCTAGGCTACGTGAAATCTCACATACCATGTTACTACGAGGTAAAAAACATTATATTCCTGCTATATAATAACATACTTATATTTAAAGACATTTCAGATATCGAATATTTTTTAAAGCTAAAATATTAAATAATCCCCTGTGAAAATATATCTGTTAGTGCTTAAATAATCACATGTTTAAGTAATGTAATATATTCAACATGGAAGTAAGAGTATTTAATTAGAATATAATAATATAATGAATTATAGATTAAGATATTATATTATAAACCTAATTATTTAAATAATATAAAGTTAATATATATATATCGATAAATTATAATATATCTATTGATAAAATGATTGATCAAATAGAGTACCTAATAAGTTAATTAAGAGTGATCTTATTCATATGAATTAGTAACTAATGTCATGCATAAATAAAGTTAATAACTGAATAAAGCATAATTAGCAGAAGTCGTATGTACTAGGAGTTGTATAATATTATATAACATTATATAATTAAACATATTTTATTTTTACAATTAATATTAATATATATTATTCATGTTTATCTATCTCAAACTGAAACTATTAAAGAAAACAATTAATTACTATATACACAAAATACAAATGCACAAACATGAAAGATAGTATCATGATATTACTTAGATCATTAGATCTACATTATTTAGATCACAATACTTAATGATATTACTTAGATCATTAGGAAACGCCACAGATATATGAGTCATACTCTAAGGTCTAAATTATGATTAATTTAGTTAAAGGTAGTTCGCAGAGAATGTTTTATATATCAACTGATATCATAGACTTATATAAGAAATAGAAGTTATCTATGAATAAAGTACATAAAAGAAGTTATAATTCGATTTTCCTATACGGATACTTATGTCAGTTAATAGTGTGTAAGCTTCACTAAATCCTTAGGAACACGTAATTATTCAGATGATTCTGCTCCCGCACCAACATTCTATATAATTCATATATCACATTTACACTAGGGCAACAGCGCAGAGCATGATTGGCATTTATTTCTAAGTATATTATCTATAATGTTAAATATCTACCACAATTCTCTTGGCTATTATTAAAATATATATGAGTAATGAACGGAATAAATGAATAAGATTATGAAATAATTCTATGGTTAATTAGCATAAAATTCAAGCATTGTTAAAAAAAAGATTACTGAACATTAGTAGCTGGGTAAATAGCATCGAAGATATTAATTTAACCTGTAGAATTGAAATGAAGATAAGTATTTCAATTTACTCACAAGTGTAGTGTATTAAATGTCGAAGAACTATCTACTATGAAACTTATAATTAATATAAAGGTAGAAATAGTTCTCATAAACAGGCCTCATAGATAAGGTAAATGATATCTGTCAGAGTTCTAGAAACCGTATATGAAATAGCATATAGACAATGAAAACTAACCTGTATAATCCTATAATATAATCTAAATCTGATAAAATAAAAGTCTTGTTAATGTCAAACCCAAATGCATAGTCACGTGCATTGTAAGTACATGTAATTATCTATTATTCACTTGTTTGCTTTTATTTGCTTCGCCTTCTTCCGTAGCAAGATATTGACTTAAAATGGTACAATAGTTGAGTATTAAAATTATCTTTACATTAGTAAATGATATGGATTCTGACTGAGATATTATTATACCTTTAAAGTATTTATAATAACGTATAATTATTAGAAATAATATATAAATAAAGAAAATGAAGGTTAGTAATATCATTAACTTTAATTACTTAGATGCAATAGTAGAGACTTTCACCATATATAACTTATTATTTAACACTGATCTATATAAATAACAAATACTAACAGCCTTACGCACGTTGCCTATGATCCTTACTATAACTGCAAATTATACTCAACCACCATTATACAATAATTATACATCATTTTCATTTCGAGTAGAAATCAACTAACACTTATGAGATGATTAACATATATACAGTTTCATATCTAGCAAATCACTCTATACCTTACAGCTATACTGAGACTATATATCCCTAAATAGTTTAGAGCTAAGAAATAATAATCATAATATATCGAGCCAAAGGTAGTTGTATGGTACTGCGATGTATGTATAAGATTGCATGACATTTAAGCCATGCACTAGGAGTATAAGTAGGCTGTATCCTTATGAGACCTAGGTGAGAAGTATTATAGACCTTAGGCAGTAAAAGTTAGTCTAATAGTTCATCTAATGCAGAGAGTTTTTTCTCGAGCTAGACACATGGAAACTACAAAACTCACTTATCAATAAGTCACACGCACAAATTTCAAGAGACATCTGCGTCGATAGAGGAGAAAACATATATATGTTCGAGAAGCTATTTCTGAAAAAACATTAATAATAATTATTCACCTTTTTGTATTCTTAAAGTATATAAGAAAATTAATCTACAAAACTTAAAGAAATATATAATCATGTTAGAGAAGGTTAGAGTCTAGCCTAATAATAACAGGGTCTACGCAAATTTCATAGGAGACTAACTCTCCTATATATTTTTAAAAAGAATAACAAATATAAACTTTGAAATGAGTATCTATGAGTACCAATAATCATAATGTATTTACGATATGACTAATAAGGTATGAGTTACTCACACGAAAGGGAAATCGACGTAGTGAGATTAATATTGATGATTTCAAAACATCTAAGTAGCGACGTTTCTGTGCGACTTTAACCTCCTTCTCTATCCTTTTGATGATCAGGTATTAATAATTAATTTTTATTATTTTTTGGTCAATAGCAAAGAGCATTCAAAGCTTATATTAATAGTATATAAGTTTCCTAAAATAGTTCCATCATTATTCAAAAATTTAATCTTAGGACTCTCATAAGTTATGGAAAATGGAAGGCAGGTATGTGAAGTGGTATATAATTATCCTATTAAGTAACACCAAGTAACCACGATTATTCACCATAGTTTACACTATTATACAAGGTTTAACTGATATATTCGTAGTTATACACTACACACACCGCTTGCGAAATTTAAATGATCATATACGTATTATTTCAAATACGTGTCGCTTATATCACAAGGAAGTAATTAACTTAAATTTTAAGTATTAAAAATCTTTAATACCACTAATGTTTATGTTATTCACGAGAGAGACGACTATTTTTCTTTAAGAAAATGAGTGTTCAGTGTATATCTTGCAACTAATAAGAAACTTTCTTAATTAAGTTATTATACATATATTCCAACTTAAATTACTACTATTACTTCCACTACTGATAATTAATTTTCATTAAGTTATATTTACATCATAATATTATATAATTATATAAATATTAATAATTAATTAATATTATATTTAAATATTATCTACTAAATAATTATATAATAATTAATTAATTAATATAATATTAATTATTATATATATATATATATATGAAATATATATTATTAATAATTATATTATTATTAACTATTTATATATCATATTATATAATATATAATATTAATAATATATATATATATATTAATTAATATATTAATATATATAAATAATATATTATATAATATATATTATATTATTAATAATATATAACTATATAATATAATATTATATATATATATATTATATATATATATTATAAAATATTAATATACTATTATATATATATTCATATGTTTATTAAGATAATATATATTATTAATAATTTAGAGAAAATAAAAGTAAGTAAAAGATAATAAAAATTAATATATATTTTATTTTATATTATTATTATATTTATATATTTTTTGATAATTATTTAAATAACTAATAATAACACAAATATAAAATTAATATAAGTAATAAATAATATTAGGTATTATAATATATAGAGTATAGCACTTATGGCATGCGAGTGTTATATATCGAGAATTTAATATTATATAGTGATTAGGTATGAGTATATGCATATTATATCTTAGAATGGATAATTAAAATATAAGTATGTATATAGATATATAACGTATTATAGTAAGTTAAAATGGTAAATTTTCGATATTGTAATAATTGTACTGCTTGGAAGACTTATATATATTTTTTTTATTTCCCAATTAAAACTTTACAGAAAAAATATAAAAATTAAAAATATTAAGACGTTTTTAAGAGCAGTACATATAAATATGTTACTTTCATTAACAAAAAACCAAACTTAATTAAAAATATAAATTTACCCCAATCGTAAACCGAGTTTATCATAAAGACTCGATTTACGCCAATCTTAAACTGAGCTAATCATAAAAACTCAATTTACGACAATCGTTAACCGAAGGAATCATAAAATCTCGATTTAGAGGATCGTAAATCAACGACGTAAACTGTTCGGTTTTTATTCTTTTATATTTTTCACGGTATTTTTTCGTTGGTTGATTTAGAATTTGAGACCTTATTACCTATTAGCATAAGGACCATTTTTTGCATCAAATGACTCAAGAAAGAGCAAACAAAGCTGAATATACCTTAAAATGTAAACGGTTGAGTTGTCTGAAGAACTTGTTTCCTATTTTTCCATAGGTTTTATTTATTTGTTTAACTATTAAATATTTTCAATAGCGTAAAATTTTCTTTCCAAAAAGCATATATTTGGACCTCATATGTCATAAATAAAATGTTTGCATGAAATTAAATAGGAATTTCAAATTAAACATAATTTGGGAATGAAAGGTTAATTTGTAAGTTTACAAGATTGAATATAGCATTTCAACTGAATTTATATAGAATGTGTTTCGAATTCATATAATCGACGATGTATTTGAGTTAGAGGCGGATAACCGACATGAACCATAATATAATATATACTATAGAATATATATATATATATATATATTAATAATATATATATATATATATATAATATATAAATATATATATTATATAACTATATATTATATATATATATAATATATATGTAGACTATATATATATATTATATATATATATATATTATATTATTATATATATAATATATATATATAATATATTATATATATATATATATATATATATATATATATATATATATATATATATATATATATATATATATATTTTTTTTTTAATATATATTATGTATATATATATAATATATATAAATATATATATATAGATATAATATATATATATATATATATATAGATATATATAATATAATATATATATATTATATATAATATATATATATTATAATATATATAATATAATAATATAAATATATATATATATAGTATTATATATATATAATATATATTATATATAATATCTTGTTTTTACTGTTTTTTGAAAAAGAAACAACTATAATTTAAAAAAATATATAAATTCTGTATAAAATTCTGTATAAAAATGTTACATGAATTTTTTTTTTTTTAACGGTAATAGCAAACGGTTAAAATATCCCAAAAAGGATTAGTGTGGTTATAAGTATCACAGCCGAATCATCCCAAATGGAACGAGTGTCCTTCCGGGTATCTCTGGCAAGGTCCCGGAACGGTCTTTTTCCAAAAATAACTATGCTCGTGTAACAAAGTATTTTTTCGAAAAATATCAAAGGATGAAAAATGTCTGAGAATAGATTAAATTTTTAAATAGTAAAATTATATTTACATCATTTCTATGAGTGACCGTTAAAGGGTTAATAATCTAGAAATATAACAAATATTATTTACATATTAAAATAAAATATTTCATTATAACAATTTTAAATTCCTATATTCCTATAAAAATTAGGGGTAAATAAATTAGTCTGAAATATTCGTTGAAGATTAAATAATTAAGTTCCTAATAATATAAAAAATATATCTTAAATATTATTTAAAAAATTTAAATAAAATTAATTCAAGATAGTAATTTAAATTATTTAGTACTTCAATAAAATAAGGGGTAAACAAATTATTACAAGCAAGTTATTAATCGAAGATTAAATAATTAAGTCCATTATAATATAGAAATATAAGTTAAATACTATTTATATATTTAAATAAAATAAGTTTTGACATAATTTTAAATTATTTTGTACATTTATAATAAATAAGGATAACTAAATTATTGTTTAAAATATTCGCTGAAGATTATAATAAATATAATAAAAATTTAATGTAATAAATGTAACATTATTTAAATAAAATAAGTTTTCCAATAATTTTTTTATATTATTTATATTTCTATAAAATTAAGCGGTAACTAAATCATTATATTTTAGAAATTTATTATTTAGAAAGATTAAGATTAATAATTAAATCCTTAATTATATAAAAATATAACAAATAATATTTTATATTTTTAAATAAAATTAGTTTTATTGTTTAAACAATTAAATTATCATGTTCTATAAAATTAGTGATAACCCTAAATTATTATGGTCTGGCATTTTTTGGTATTAATTGAAGAATGTAATTAGGAAGTATAGTAAATTCTTAGTAGTATAAATACATGATTTAAATAATATTTACATCTTTAATTGAAATGTTTTGTTATTACGATTTTAAGTTATTTGTATTTTCAAAAGTTTAGTAACTAAATTTGATCTGAAATATTTGTTACTTAAATTCTTAATAATAAGAAAAATATATAACAGAAATATTATAAAAATAAAATATATATAATTTAAATAATATTTACATACATTTAAATAAAAGAATTTTTTTTTTTTCTTAACTTATTTTAAATATAATCTTTTTTCATAATATAAAGGGTAACTAAATCATTATATCTAACGTATCTGTTAAAGAACATTAAATAATTAAGTCTTTATTATAAATTATTATTATTATTATTATTATAAAATATTATAAATATTATCAATAACCCTGTGAAAACAACTATTAGGAAAAAACCCAATTTACATAAAAAAAAACGTTTTACAGGAATATCTCAAGTATTTAATATATATATATTATTAATATAATATGATGTGTATATATATTTATATTAGTATATATATTTTATATTTTAGTATATATTATATATATATTATATTTATATATTATATGTTATTTATAGGTATTAGAATATTGGTCAGCTTTAAATGGGAGGTGAAGAGGAGTATGTGATTATAGTAGTTATAGATTCATACGGAGTGGATTATATTATATATATATATATTGTAATATGATATATATAGTAGTAGTATAAATATATATATAGTATATATATTATAATAATAATTATATATATTATTATATATATATATTATATTTAATTATATAGAGAGAGATGAGAGAGAGTAGTTTTGAGTAGGAGAGAGAGAGAGATGATGATTGAGATGAGAGGAGAGATAGAGAGAGAAAATGAGAGAGAGTGAGAGAGTATGAGAGAGAGAGGTTGAGAAGGATGAGAGTGGGAGGAGATGGAGGAGACATGGAGGAAGGAGAGAGAATAGAGAATGAGGGGGAGAGAGAGCGATGGGGCGAGGAAGGTGGGTGGAGTGTTGTTGGGCTGGAGTCGATAGCGTCGGGGGAAGGTGAGGGGAAGTGGATGCTGCGAGAGAAGAGAGAGATAGATGATGAGAGAGAGAGTTACGAGTCGCCACATAGTAATATTATATTATAGATATATATAGGATATTATTATTATATATTAGATAGATATATTATAGTAATATATATATATATATTTATATAATATATATTATTATATATAGTATATATTTATATATATATATATATAATATATTATATAAATAAAGATATATAATATATATGATAGTATTTATATATTATATATATAATATATATATATATAGGTATAGAATATATAATATGTGATGATAAGGATGATTATATATATATATTATATATATATTAGTATATAAGTGGGGGGGGAGGGAGTATAAGTGAGTATATGGTAGTATTATAATATATATTAGTTGAGTAGTGATAGTATCACTATAATGATATGAGATTAGATAACATAGATATATATGATATACTGAGTAGGGGTAGTATATATCATATAGTATACTAGGTAATATATATATATCATTATAGATATATAATATATATATATATAGATATATATCTATATTATATATATATAAATAATATATATATATATTATAATATATAGTATAATATATATATATAGTATATATATATATAGATTATATATAATATAGTATGTATATATATATTATATATAGATAATATATATTAGAATAGAACCATATATAGTTTATAGTATAGTATATTATATATGTAGAAATATTATAAAATAGAATATATATATATAGATATAGTATTATATATATATAAAATATTATATATAGTATATATTTAGTAAATATAATTATATATAGTTATATAGTATATAGATAATTATAATAATTATATATAGTGGGATATGTAATTATATATATAGTAAGTTAGGTATAGTATATATATATATATGATGAAGTATACTAGATATAGGGTATATGTTAGTGATATTATAAAATTATATCAACATATAAGCATTTACACGTATATAATACGGATATAAATAACATACTATAGTTATATATATATAGGCGTATAGGATATATATACTGATCAGTAGTAATAGTCAGTATATATATATATATATAGTTATATATTTAGGTAAAGTAGGTATTATTATAGAAGTATTATATAGTATATATAGGGGGTGTATGGTATTATATATGAATAGTAGGGTGGTTTAAGTATATATATTATGGTTCAGCCTCTTCGAAGCAGACAACATGTAAAAATTAACTTATTTTCTCCATACAGGAGGGAATAAATAAATATATTTTATTAACAGGAGACAGTACGTTATGGCTCATGAAATTAAAAAAAAAAGAAAGAAAATATAGACGCTTTTGAAAAGGATTTAAATTGTTATAAAATGTGGGGAAATCATGAATGATAATAGTAAGGGAAGTAGAACGAAGAGGAGATCGAACGACTCCATCGCTTCGAGGTAACTTCAAGATCCAGTAACTTCGATTTGTTTAAACTAAAAGATATCCAAGGGTAAATCAGAAAGAGGACAGAGTCGGGCGTTCTCGGCCTAGGACTGTGGGGACGACGAGGGCGATCGGGAGGAGACTTCTTTGCCCCTGAACATTGTCTCCGTCGGCGGTCGAACCCCCTTTAAAAAGAAATAAACGAAGAACAATTAACATTTTCTCCAGGGGATAAAAAAAAACAAATATTTGCAACTTTCTCTCAGCGACTACTTGCAGGTAAATGGAGAGGTTGGATGAGAGCGGTTGCGCGCTGGGGGAGTTAGTGATGTATGAGTCCTCTAACCGCTGCCAGACCTATTTAATGTGATTATGATCTGAATAGTTTTTAATGTGTTATAAATAATAAAATGAGAAATAAAATAATTTTTTTTATTAGTTCTCAGTCGATGATTATTGCGTTGCTAGAACAAAGAATGTATTATTTTCCTTAGATGTTGGTTATAGTTTTTAGTACTGCATAGATAGCTTTCTGAGTGTAAGTGATCGTGTCCTATATATTATTTATATATGTATAATATATAGTTAGTATGAGTAGGGTGTAGTTGATAGTATGATAGTATTATATATGATTGGTGTATAATATAGGGTATATAGTATTTATAGATAGTATATATAATTGAGTGAATATATAATGTAATATAAGGTAGTAGGTAGTAGAATATATCATATAGTATAGTAGGGGTCATATAGTGATAGGTATATATAATAGATAGTAGGTAGTATATATATATTATATAGTACTATATGATACGGATATCATAAGCAAAATGGGTATATATATATTATATAAATATTTGTTATCTTCTCTCTTTTTTTTTTGTTGTTTTTATTTAAACTAATGTAGGTACAGTAGGTTATTTAATATATAATAAACAAGCACCATTTTTTTTTTTTAGTGAATTAAATCCTTCTCTACATTGTATGAATATTTAGTTTTTTTCGTTTTTTATTCCATTTAAATTAAGTGTATCCTTGACTTTTTCGACTTTTAGTAAAATAGTTTAATATTTAGTAAAATAAAAACGTGTTTGCAATTAATAATTGTTACAAGTTATTAAATTTTAAAATTTTAATTAGTTACCGTTTTATATTTAAATCCAGCTTATTTTATATTTTAATATTCTTTCGATTAAATTTTTGTATGTTAAATAAAATGTTTCATAGTCATTAATGTATTCTTTAATATTATTTACTCTTATCTTAGTTTTTTATAATTTCCCTATTAATTTAATAACATTTAATTTCAAGAAATTATACTTAAGGCTCTTTCGATTGACATAATTTTTCTTTTAATTCCAAGAAAAACTTAAGTTTAAGTATTTTTCCGATTAGAATAGTTTTTCTTTGAGTTTTAAGCTTATTAAATCTCTTTCGATCGTAATAATTTTTCTTTTAATTTTTAAAAAAATTTAAGTTTTAAGTCTTTCAGTTGAGTAGACAATAATAATAATATAAGTTAATAATAATAATAATGAATAATAAATAATAATAATTAATAATTAATAATATAATAAATAATAAATGAAAATAATAATAATAATAAAATAATAATAAAAATTAAATAATAGTATTTATATAATAGTAATATTAATATATATATTAGTGCTTAGGTATATATATATTAAATATATTATATATAATATATATATAGATATATAATATATATATAATAGGGTAATGTATTATATAGTATGGGCGTATATATAGGTTTCGGATTAGTAAGATATATAGATGAATATAGTATGGTTATATAGTGAGTAGTATAGATAGTATATATATGTGGTAGATAGTTAGTTATGTCATATATTATAGTACGTATTAGTATATATATATTATATATAATATGTATTATATATATTATATATGATATTATATATATGATATAGTCATGGTATATTATATAGTTATAGTATATATATGTATATAATATAGGGATATATAGGTATATTAGTATATAATAATATATAGGTATATAATTATGTATTAAATATTATAATTATAGATAGTTGATATGGATCATGTTGATTATCCGCCTCCAGGTAAAGCTGAAAGTCCAAGTGGTTTTTTAAAGTAATCTACGTAATCGAATAAAGTGTTGAAAGCTCTCTTGGGCCACATGCTTTTTTTTTTTTTTTTTTTTTTTTTTTTAACAAATAGCTTGAAATAATGATAATATTTAAAAAATAAATTAGGATATATGTACGTTAAGTAAAGACTATGTTAGAGTTTAGTTCGTTTATGTAGATTTTAAACTACATATAAGTTAAGTAAAGGTTATGAGTTTAATTTGTTTACATACATTTGAACTTTTTTTTTTTTTTTTTTAAATATTTTTAGACGTTTGAAGCTGCTTTAACAGCCCTGTTCTTTACCCACTGTTGAATTTTTTATACACTACTTGATTTAGTAATTATTAGGACCTTATTACCTGTAGATGTTAGCCATAAAGACCATTTTTGTACATCAGAATGACTCAAGAAAGAGCAAACAAAGCTGGGCCTGATGAAAGACGGGTGGTTGTCTTTTTTATAGTCTGAGAGAAGCCTTTTTCGGGGTGGGACTTTAGTGTGTATTTAATTATTAAACTATTAATTAATTTTCTATCTTAAGTAAAATTTAGTTTCTTTCAAAAGAGCATATATTGGACTTCACATATGTCATAATATAAAGAAAGTTTGCATTGTTAAAGTATAAAATAGAATTTCAATTATAAACATAATTTGGAGAATGAAAGGTTAATAATAAAGTTATTCAATTTGACTTAGCATTTTCACTCATTTAATGAGAATGTGCGAATTCATATTTAATCGATATGTATTCAAATCAGAATTCCACTAATAGAAAGCAGAAATGCAGGAATAATTATCCTTATATAGTAATATTATTATATTATTTATTTATATATATAGTTATTTATAATATAGAAATATATATATACGTATATCATATATATAAGTGATGTACACGTTTCGCATTTATAGTATGATTAAGTACTATATAGTAGGGGGGTAGTATATAGTAGGTATATATAGCTATAGTGAGTAATAGTATCACATATATATATTATTATATCTTGTTTTATCGTATTTTTTAAGAAACAACTATAATTTTAAGAAAAATCATAATAAAAGACACGTAAAAAAAAAAGCCTGCGGAGAGCTGTACATGAATTTTTTTTTTAACTACGTTAATAGCAAGACGTTAAATTATCCCAAAAAGGTATTAGTGTGGATATATAAAGTAAGTATCACAGTAGTCCGAATCATCCCTAAATGATACGGAGATGTCCTTCACGGGTATCGTCTGTGCAAAGGTTATATCCCGAACGCTCTTTTTCCAAAAATAACCATGCCTCGTAAACAAGAAGTTATTGGCGAAAAATATCAAAGATTGAAAAATGATCCTTAGAATAGATTAAAATATTAAATATGTATAAAATTATATTTAAATCATTTCTCATGAGTGACCGTTAAAAGGTAATAATCTAGAAATTATAACAAATATTTTATGAACAATTAAATAAAATATTTCATTATATAACAATTTAAAATTCCTATATTCCTATTAAAATATATGTTAGTTAATAAATGGTCGGCAAATATTCGTGTGATAGAAAATAATAAGTTCCTATAATATGAAAAGATATATCCTGTAATATTATTTAAAAAATTTAAATGGAAATTATATTCAAGATAGTATTAATTATTTGTACTTCAATAAAATGAGGGGTAACCAAATTATTACAAAGACTAATTAATCGAAGATTAAATAATTAAGTAGGCCATTATAATATAGAAATATAAGTTAAATAATATTTATATATTTAAATAAAATAAGTTTTGATATAAATTTTAAATTATTTCGTACATTTATAACAAATAAGGATAACTAAATTATTGATGTTGAAATATTCGCTGAAGATTATAATAAATATAATAGAAATATTATATAAATGTAATGAATAATATGTACATATTTAAATAAAATAAGTTTTCCAATAATTTTTTTATATTATTTATATTTCTATAAAATTAAAGTGTAACTAAATCATTATATTTTAGAAATTTATTATAGAAGTTCAATAATTAAAACCTTAATTATATAAAAAATATAACAAATAATATTTACATTTTTAAATAAAATTAGTTTATTTTGAACAATTTTAAATTATTCATGTTTCTATAAAATTAATGGATAACTAAATTATTATGTCTGGCATATTTGTTTAAGATGATTAAGTAAGTAAATTCTTAGTAGTATAAATACATGATTTAAATAATATTTACATCTTTAATTGAAATGTTTTCTTATTACGATTTTAAGTTATTTGTATTTTCAAAAGTTTAGTAACTAAATATGATCTGAAATATTTGTTACTTAAATTCTTAATAATAAAGAAAAATATATAATTATGAACAGACAATTATAGTAACAGAAAGAATTATTAAAAATATAATTTAAATAATATTTACATAATAAAATAAAAGAATTTTTGAACTATTTTAAATTATTTTTATTTCCAAAAAATAAAGGGTAACTAAATCATTATATCTAACGTATCTGTTAAAGAACATTAAATAATTAAGTCTTTAATAATATAAAAATATAACAAATCATATTTTTATATTTAAATAAAATAAGATTAAGTTTAATAATTTTAAATTATTTGTATTTCTGTAAATGTAAAGGGTAACTAAATTATTATGATTTAAATATTGCTGAAGAAAATTAAATAATTAAGTCCTTAAAATTATAAAAAATATATTTTAAATAATTTTTACATATTTAAAAAAGTTTTTATAATAATTCTAAAATTTTTGTATTTTTTTAGGAGCAATGGGTAACTGTTATTATTCATTACATATAAAGTGATAAAGATTAGATAATTAAGTATTTAATAATGTAAAAATGTTTCTGTAAAAAATGTTATATATATATTAAATAAATTCAGTATTTTTCTATTTCTTTAAAAATAATAGTAACTAAATTATTTTAACGTTATAATTAATTACAGTGGCATGGGTTCCTGGTCTTGATCCTAGGTAGAAATTACCTAGAGAAATTCCCTCCTTCCAATGACCTTGAGGTGTGAACATATATATATATATATATAATATATATTATATATATATATATATAATATATATATTTAATATATTATATATTATATATATATATATTATATATATATATATATATATATATATATATATATACTATAATAATATATAGGTAAATATATATATATTATATAGAGTATAGTATAGTAGTACTGATATAGTAGAATAGTAATATAGTTATAGTTATATATATAATGAGTGAGTAGGTAATATATATTTAGTATGATATATAGGTATAGTAGTAGTATATAGTTAGTATAGTCTTCTAGCGATCAAGAATGTGCCCGGGGATCAGGAAGAAAGAGAGATAGTGGGGGCTCGCGTCCTACACTGAGCAGCGACGAACCACCCTAGCTGGGATGTATGATAATATATATATACGTACATATATAGATATATAAGTAGTTATAATAGATATATATTAGTAATATATATATATATATAGTATATATAAGTATATATATATATATAGATATAGATGATGATAGTATTATATATAGATTATATTTCAAAAGCCTGGGTATATATGAAGTGTAGTATGATATATATAGTAGGAGTATGTGATGTGGGGGATGTTACTATATAGTATTAATATTATGTATAAGTATATATAAATAATATATATATATATATATATATATATATATAGTATATATGATATTATATTATTATATATATATATATATATATTATATATATAATATATATATAGTATTATATATATATGACGGAAAATTCTCTTTAAGACGACAGTTGTATGAGAAAAAAAAAAATATTCATTTTAGGAAATAATTTATATTTAAACAAAAAGATATAACCTTTTTATATATTGAATAAGAAAAACTTATTTTCAAGATTTATAAATATTTTAGTTTAATTAATTGTTTATTTGGAAATAAAAATTACTTTTTATGTATTGAATAAGATGAACGTATAAGCAATTTTCAAAATATTGAAGTTATTAGATGAAATTAATGAAATTAATTCAATGAAAAGTTGTATTGGAAAATTTATAGCGTCTGCAAGTCTAATGCACCGGAGACCGGTCTTATTTTGGTATACTCATAGAGAATTCAGTGTTATTTCGGCGAGCATGGAGATGCGTTGTGATTTAATTTAAAGCGGATGTTATTGAATGAAATATATGAAATATGATTCATGTTTATAGTTATATATATATTATATTTATATAATTATATATAAGTAGTATATAATATAATAGTAATATATATATTATATAATATATATATGATTATATATATATATATATATAATATATATAGTATATATATATCATTGAGTATATATTTATATATATACCTATGAAAAATGACCACAATTAAGTCCCAGACTTGAGAACAACATAAGAAAAAAATATAGGAAGATATAAGTATATATATATATATATATATATATATATTAGTACTATATATAAGATATATATAGTAATATATATTATATAGTGATATATTATATATATATATAATAGGTGAGAAGTAATATATGATATATATATTAATTATGCAACATGATAAAATGCTCGAAAAAACAAAGCGCAATCATCCCTTCACGTTCTGATCACGTGTTTGAAACGCAGGTGGAGGAGGAGGAGAAGGAAGAAACCTTCACAAAATCATTTAAAACTATTAAACGCCTCCAGCTCAATTTCTGAAGGTTTTTTCCATGGAATAAATTTTAACGATAAAAAAAATATATATATACTTTATCAGTTCAAGTTCACTACCCCCCCTTGGGGTATGAGCTATGAGGGATAACTATATTGCGCTTCTAAACTTATTAAAAAACTAACAACCCTACCTAATTTACTATTACCTATTCTTATTATTATTTTGCCATTCATTGCCAAAAATCGCAGTTAGTGGTTTAAATGCAACTGTAAACATTAAACTCATCGCTTTCATACGTCTTGCAGAATTCAATAAAAAAATATATTTTTTCTCACTGTATTATTATTAAAAAAATTGTTCCTACCATAATTATTGTAATTCCCATTCTAAAAACTATAAATAAGGTGCAAATTATTTAATAATATTTAAACCATATTACATAAATCTTAACAAAGATAATATACAAAATGAAAAACAAAATATCAACTCTAGTTACCATGAATAGGTTTTCAGGCAGGGTAATCCACAACAACAAGGCGTCAACCCAATCTTCCCATTAACTTAATTGAATGAAGAAAAAAAGCAAACTAATATTACTTTGATGAAGGTTTTATAAATTCGAAGTATCTAATACCGCCAACGCATTATTAGGAAAATTACCCGGTTTGGTTGTTCGACAAAATAACCGCTAGCAGGGTTAGGAAGTAATAAACTGGACTCCGACCCCAAACATCAAATCCTAACTGGGTACGGAGTCCTACAATTAAAAATCAATCTTTCCTTACTTTCCTGGTAAGATTTCAAACCTACCTAATTCAAAATTTACTATATGTTATTCTAGGATAAATGATTTAGGATCTATATAATGATTCATCATTTGTAATTGTGGTTAATTTAGAGACTTACTGTTACCAATGAAAAACATTTTCAAATCTAACTCTCGTTTTCTTAAGCCTGTACGATCATAGCCTACTTTCTCCTCAAATAGATCAAACTCTATAAAATCAATATTACTAGTTTTAAAAGATTAATCACATTTAATATTCTTAACAAATGCAAATGTAAATACTTAATATAATCCTAATATCTAGTATGTCTAAAGCCAAGGAAAATCTAACATTAGGTCGATAACGAAAAAAAACGGTCCTTCGAACCCGTTGCCACCACGACTCCTACTACTACTAATACATAACCCAACATTTTTTCTTAAAATCTTAGAAACAAGCTGTATAACGCCTTAAGACCCATTGCATGGCCATGATAAACTTTTCACAAATAGTATGATGCCAGTATCATAAAAGAACTATTCTCCTTTTCATCAGCAAAACCTTATACACTGTCGATATTTTTCTCTAAGTTTTAGAGAGAATTGGTTAACTTCGAACAGATTTTACTAAACTAATCTGTAAGATATATTATAGTAGTTCTTACATACATGGATAATAATACTCATGATCTAAAAAAAAGTAGTATATGTTATAGTAACGGTGTTATGAAATTTTTCTAGCTTTTTTTACATTATCATCGTACTTGGACCCAGGGAAAATTTAAATCAAAAGATATTTTTGAACATAACCCCCCATACCCAAAGGGTTCATCATCAAATCCCATACCCGAACAATAATGTATAAAATGAAATAATCAAAAGCTAATTCTATATAAGGAGGCGGAGAGTGGAGGAGAGAGAGGGGAGAGGGTAATATATATATATATAAATAATATATATAATATATATATAATATATACTAAATTATAAATTAAATATATAATATATATAATATATATCTATTCAGAGTTCTATAATACTACTTAAAAACTTCCATTCATTTAAAAAAAATTAAAAGTAAGCAAAAAAATAACACCAAAGCTGAAAAAGTAATCCCTAACAAATTCAAAAAAAACGCAAAAACGCACCGCGAGCGTCCAATCCTTCACATACCGACTTTCCGAACAAAGATAAACGAGGCAAAGGCACTCAACAATAAGTTAAAAATTTCTCGTTGCAGTAGTAACAGAAGAACTTGTTCCAATTGTTAAGAATATTGAAAGTACAAGTATAATTAATGCGAAATTCAAGTTACTTTCAAGTACGTTTCCAAATCCAGGTCATTGATTTATTACATAAACAAGTTTTTTAAACTAACCCTCGGGACCCAAAATTGCAATGAAAAACAATCCCTGTAATTTAAATATCATATATATATATATCATAGCAGGAGTATTGATTCTTGTTATGGTGTTATGTTCTTAATTTTGAAAATTTCTGCATGACATTTTGATAAGAACGAATGAAAGAAGGATTTTGTGCATGCGTCTCCGACCTCAGAATTAGCATGTATCCTTGTCACATATATAATCTTTCAGAGTTCTTTCTATCACCTCATTTTTCGTATTATTTATCAATATCTTTCAATCCTCTTGCTCTACCACAGTTGCTATCTTTTATTTTTTGTCCTTAAGGAAGGGGCTCTTGGCTTCATCTGAGCCGTATCAATCGTTCGTGATTCAGTACCCCAAGTTTGGTTCTTTTTCCTTTAACCCTCTGGAACTCCTATAATAAGAGATTTCTTGATAGTTAGTGTAGTCGTTTGGGTAAAGACATCGTGGGTTCGATACTCATGAGGAGGAATGAATTTAATTTAATTTATTTTGGAAGTTATTATAAAGTGGCTTCGGAAACAATTAGCTTAAACCGTTATTGGTTCTACTTTGATTAAAAGACCTGTTCTGTTGGATTATACTTCGAACACTAACGTCATGATTCCCTCCACTTCACCTGAAAGGGAATCGATCCTTCGCCTAGCACGCCCTAGGCTTCCCAGGAGCCCATAAGGTTTGAGCAACCCCCCAGGTCATTCTGATCTGTTCGCTCCATATGCTGCTCCATTACCCCACCATCCATCCAAGACTGCTAGCAGACACATAATTTCCGATGTGTTCCTTATTACGATCCGCCACGCATAAACATCTTACAGATCATATAACTAGGATTCATCTTTATGCACTTGAAAAAGTCTTAGAAGTTGAAGATCCTCCCGGCACGTTAATCAGAAACGGGTCCCTTCTCGTTCAAGCTACTATTCTAAATCAAAGTTCCATCTTGTCATCCTTAACCTCTCTTGGATATATCCCACTAATTGCCACTCCTGACGAAATAAGAGACATATCCAAAGGTACTATTTATTCTTTCAAGCAGAAATATGAAAACATCGCTGTAATTCTAAGAAATCTTTATCAGAGAAATGCTCTGTTACAGAATTCTCCCATACCCCCAAATCCTCCCTTACTGCTGACCCTTAACATTTATTTTCACCTTCAAAAGTGAAAATAGGGTTTACAAGTTACAGTGTACTTCCGTTTATTCCCCGACCAAGACGTTGCTTTAAATGCCAGCGATTTGATCATCCTCGAAAATACTATAGGGAACCCCACAGTGCTGCTTTCCTAAAATGCCCGTCTTGCCAGTTTGAGCAAGAGGTTTTGGAATTATATATCATACAAAAATTAAGCAGGAGAGATGCCATGCACCAATTAAAAGACAACTTTCCTACAAAACATAGCTAATCCTACGATAAAATTGTAGCAGTGTCAACACACCAACATTACTCCATTCCAGCAAAGCACTATGCCCCAATTCTAGGAGACTTATGCTGAAACTGCAACTTGCCCTCCTGCATTGCCTATATTACCGACTATTCTAATAGTCCAAAAGCAGCCCTCGATTCAATCTCCCACCCAAAATGCGTCAACAACTATACCGCGAGTGCTTGTTATCAACCAAACTGCAACGAAGTTAAGATTGCTTTCCCACTACAAAGCTTAGAGAGTATTTCCTGGCAAGAAACTCTTCCCCCTACCCTCTTGATGAGTTCTATAAACCTGAGTGAGAGGTTTGCGCCTATGGCCCTTAATCAGTTTCCCACCACTGATCCTACTCTTGAAACGAATATCCCTGAGCAAAAACAAAAGATTAAACACCAAACCAAGGAATATTCACCAAATATATATATATATATATATATATATATATATATATATATATATATATATATATATATATATATATATATATATATATATATATATATATATATATATATATATATATATATATATATATATATATATATATATATATATATAAATTCTTAAAGCAGAACACATCAACTACTAGCTATAAAAAGAAATGCAGCTCGGAAGAGATCTCGCTGCAAGTCTATTCCCGAGACATAAAGTTCCCAATCAACCACAGTTGTTAAATAATTAATCAACCAACAACCCCCAGATAGATTGCAGAATTATTCCAGCTCTTTTAAATCCTCCCCTAAGTCTTTTCTCGAGTTTCCTATCACAATGCTCTAAAAGGATCTTATACCCTACCGGGTGAGATGGATTCCAGTTCCCAAATGGAGTTTGATATGACTAGCCACTTTCCTCTGAGTGAGGTGAAGGAAAAACCATTCAACGCAAATATTGCAAACGCTTTAAACGTTTTGCTGAAGTCAGCGTTATAAAAGGAGACCCAGAGGTCTTCCATCCTAACTCAGATGGTCCAGTTTTCCAAAGTCGCCCATCTGATGGATCATTGACAAAGTCTCTAGCATTAGACTTTTGTACTTCACAGTTCCTCTGGGAATTTCTGAGTGTCCCCTCACTTCCTCCATCAGTGATTGCTTCCATGTTAACTCAACGGATCCAATATTGGATTTCATCGTCACAACTTAAATGCATTTACAAAAAGGCTACCCTTTTTCAGTGACACTTTTTATCAGGGTTGGTGATTTTTTTTTGATTTTTTGAGAAAAAAATCAATTTTTGATTTTTTGGATTTTTTTCAGATTTTGAAGTGATTTATTCAATCTATGTAAATCAAAATCTTAAAATAGGGCTTATAGTCTGACACAATGAAACAGCAACACTAAAGAGTGCGGGTTACAATGCCAATAGTTTGTTGAAAATTGAAAAAAATATATTATAAACTTTATAATATATATAAAAATTATCGATATTGAGAATCGGATAATTTTAATAGTGAATAAGGGGTCGATTAATACTTGGTAGTGACACCTGATATTATTTGTAATATTGATAAAAGTTACATCAGAAATAAAAGAAACCTCTTTGAAACATAATCCTTTGTTGACAATAGTGTAGAAATTTGGAACATAGTAGCCTTGCTATAATATTATTTTAATTTTATATTTCTATTAAAGTTAAATCAGTTAAATATACAAAAAAGTTAAAAATATATACATAAAAAAGCAAAAAAGCAAATAATTAAAAAAAAATCATGATTTTGAAGAATACCAAAGTGTATATGACTGCAGGAATGTCATCTAGGTTATCGCGATTATTTCTAACCATCGGAATACAAGCCGCAGCTATCATTAATAGACCGAGGTGGCAATGATAGGAGGCACCGGAATTTTCATTTTCTCTTCGTACTAGATTTTATGCAATGGAAACACGAGTTCATCTGTCCACTGATTTCACTGTATGTTCGATCTATTTGACTCCCAGTAGCAAATTTACTAAGGACGAATTAGTAGGCCTTTTCAATCAGCTTCCATCCGGTTGTCATTTTAGGAGATTTCAAACTTTGCCACCCCCCTATGGGGTGACTCAATCACCTCGCCTAATTCTAAGATCTTTGTCGATCTCTTAACTTCTTATTCCCTGCGAAGCCTTAGCACTGGACTCCTTACCTATGAACGTTTAGATACATTATATTCACCCCTACCTGTATAGATATTTCCTTTTGCTTCCATTTTCTTATGGATCATTTTACATGGTCCGGCTTCAATTATTTTTATGGTTGCGAACCTTACCCAATAGCCTTGCATGAACTTACACTGTGCCCAATGTTAGAAACCCATAACCATCTAGCGTTATGATTTTTTTCGGCCCACAGCTATTCCACTTTCTCCCTTAAATGATCGGTTTCTGACCATGGACACTGCCTTTAACTTCTTGCATCCTGCGGTCTTTATTAGGTCAAGCCCTTGGTGGTTCTAAGATTGTGCATAAGCTTACAGCCACCTCCTCTATCCATTGACTGGGGTTAAGGTGCGTCTCATGCACCGGAAACAGAAAAGTAGAAGAAAAATATGACGCAAGTCGAAAAGAAAGCCCAGCTTCACTTCCCCCTTTATACGTTTTGGTGATAATTCATCGCAGTCACAAAAATTCCCCCTAGAGCCCCACGGGACCGTTACGAGTTCTCCCTATGGCATCTCGTCAATGTAGGGTTCATCTCTTGACCCAGGTGGGCCACAACCATATATATATATATATATATATATATATATATATGTATATATAATATATGTAATAATAATATAATAATAATATGTATATATATAATATATATATATAATAATAATAATAATAATATATAATAATAATAATAATAATATGTAATAATAATAATAATAATATAAATATATATATCTCTATATCCTCCTCATTTTCATATATGTAATAATAATAATAATAATATAATAATAATATATATAATAATAATAATATGTAATAATAATAATAATAATAATAATAATAATATATAATAATAATAATAATAATATATAATATAATATACAATATATAATAATAATATGTATAAATAATAATATAATATTAATAATATATATGTAATAATAATAATAATAATAATATATAATAATAATAATAATGTATATATATCATATATATAATATATATATATATATATATATATATATATAATAATAATAATAACATAATAATAATATATATATATATATATATATATATATATACTATATATATATATATATATATATATATATATATATATATATATATATATTCAAATGATTCAGGGGTTAAGAGAATTAAAAATATTGATAGAATAAAGCTAACCTAGCAATTCATATTGTCATGACAACGCAATAGTTTATATCATCAATGCTAACGTAATTTCTTAGGATTAAAATATTTGAATATAAAAATGTTTAGGAACATTTTTCTTCAACTCTACCTAAGGTTCTCGAAAGTTTTTAATTAGTTGTTGTAAAATAAAAACATCAAAGGAATGAAAAAAAAATTACAAAGTTCTTCAAAACACCACGAAAGTTTTGTAGTCCATGCACTTGTAAAACATTGCAACTCCTGCTCTTAAACATGTGAAATATAGTAACAATTTTCGACTTTCATCGCCTCTTCTCTATCACAACCTACATGTTAAAATATTTATATTACGGAAATGGTCTACAAGTGTTAAGATTACACTTGTCAGTTGTCACTACAATTTACAAGTTGTGCTCTTGTATTATAGGAAATACACAAGTGTAAAATAATTTGTTACAATTGTAAGACGAGTAGCTATGATATCAAATTTAGATGCCATAAACCTTATTATTTATGGTGTATTAATAAAAATTGTAATCCTCTCCTGCCTACTATTTTCTTCCTCTCCATTTCCTTTTATTTGCTCACACTTAAACGCACTTCATTCATCCTGATGGACCATAATTTAAATATTGAATAATATTTCCATTCTTTGTAAACCTCTGACCTTAACCTACCAAAGATGATATATATATATATATATATATATATATATATATATATATATATATATATATATATATATATATATATATATATATTATCGTTATAATAATCATTAATAATATTGAGGGGAAGAAAATGAATATTATAATTATATTTCTAAATTAATAAATCGTAAATTATTTTAATTAATATAAAAAGAATATAATTATAACACGGAAAACAAACATTATGGATAACTAAGTATATATATATATATATATATATATATATATATATATATATATATATATATATATATATATATATATATATATATATATATATATATATATATATATATATATATATATATATAGGGTGACCACAAGAAAACGGGCCCCAATTTTTGATAGGCTCCATTTAAAGTTTTTTTGTTGGAATTCGGTGAAACTTCAGCTATAACTAGTGTATTGTGTTTATAATATCAAATTAAAAATATGATAGTCTTTGGTCGTTTCTTCTTTATTCTAGAGTATGTGTTCGAGATGACCTCCATTTAGCTCCGCGCATTTCTTGAGGAGCAGCAAAAAGTTTTCCACGTCGTCCTACCAAACAGACAGAGGAATAGCCCTCATATCCTCCCTGATAGTTTCTTTGAATCAGTGATGGTCCTGGGTTTCCCTGCGTATACTCTGTCCTTGAAATAACCACAAATTAAGAAATGTGAGGGGCTAAGGTCTGGGCTATGAGGTGTCCATTCAAAATTAGTCTTGAAACTGACAACATGACATTAAAAGTTCTCTTTCAGCCAATCTCGGGACAGGTTTGAGGTGTGAGAGCTTGCTCCATTTTGCTGGAAGCAGAACTCTCTCTTAAAAGACCGATAGGGGGTCTGTATCTCACTTTTGAAGGTTTTGAGGACCTCAACTTGCCTTTCTTTGGTAATGACACTGTCGCACCAGATTCCTAGGAGAAGAATGGTCCAATGATGCCTCTGACCGAGATTGCAGTCCATACTGTGCACTTAAGGGATTGTAAGGGCTTGCTGGCTACTTCATTGAGTTTGGAGGTCCCCCCAGAAGACATTTGTCTTTGAGCTGACTATTCTTTCAAGATGGAAGTGGGCTTCATCTGAGGTCCAAAGAAGGTTAAGGAAATGTAGAGTCTCCTGGATCTTTTCCAGTACCATGTCTGCCATAGCCTTTCTTTGCTGTTATTTGTCTAAAGTTATAAGAGTCTGTTTAGCTGTATTCTGTATATGTAAGCCCTAATATCGTTTACAAGATTAATTCTCCTGTTCATCGACATTCTGCAGTTAGAAGGAATGACCATTTATATATTTGAACCCAAATATAATAAAGTATATCGTATCATGACACTAAGCTGAAAACGCAATACAAAAGAAAGCTGAAAACTCGATACCAAAATGTATATTGACAAAGCTATATATATATAATTTATATATATATGTTATATGTTAGTTTATTAGTTATTAATTATGTAGTATATATATATGTATTTATTATATTATATATATATAGTATAGATTATACTATATATTATATATATTAGTTATATGTTATATAGTAGGTAGTATGTTATATATATATAGTTTATATATATTTTATGTATCGTGTTTGTATCAACCAGACTAAAAATTTATAAGGCAGAGAAATTCTGTCTGTGCCTTGTTTACTGAGGAATGATACGCGGCATTTTAATGGCTGTATAGGCAAGCGGCCGTTCTTGCTCTCGACCATTTCGATTGTAAGGTTTTTGAAAGACATGGAGGTCGTCGCGCAAGGAAGCTGATAAGAGATTCCTTATAACTACTAGTTTTTTCGCAACACTTCATTTTCCTCTATTTTCCAACCGGAAATGGTGCATTCATCTTGTTGTTTTTGGTCAGATTACGACCTCGACTGAGAATGGTATGGTAACGTGTTGTATACGACTTTGAGACTTGAAACAGACGATTATTGCGACCTGCCGAGGTCGTATGGGTACTTTCGCAACCGAGGAGTCGTAATAAGCTTGTAGAGTGTGGAGAGTGAGGGTGCACTGCTCCGGTGGATGGTGACAGAAATCGGAAGGGAGGCAATCCAGTAAGATAGGAGCGCGCACCCAATCCGTCTCTCGATGTTGGTTCAACGTTCCGGAGAAAGTATGACGGCTGCTAGGTGGTTTCGGGATAGCCGTGATTGTAATTACATTTGTGGGCTCCTTTTCTTCACTTCTTGTTACTGAGAAGGACGACGGCTGGTTCCGTTGTTAGCGAGCGGTCATGGCGAATCAGAAGGCCGTGGACGGGAAAGTGCCTGAGGGGTGAAGAAGCTTTTATATTTCCAGAGGAATTCGTTCTAGGAACAAGGCGTTCAGCATGAACCCATTCTGAAGTCATCGGAGTTTTGAAAGGTACATACTGCTTCTTTTTGATTTCATCTGGTAGTTAATTAGTTGAAAACCTCACTACCGCGAAGAGTGGTTTTATCTGTTCACTAACTTGTATTTAGCGCTAGGATATACGCCGCAATATCCTCAAATAGCGGATTAAGAGAACGGATGGAGTGGTTCTCTCATTTAACTGAGTTGGATACATTGGTGTCGTCGTCTTGAGATTTTGAATCTTTGCAAAAATGCCTGGTACCCTTCTTATGCTTTTTCGTGATCCGTCCTGGTTTAAGTGAGTCATAACCATGGGTCTTTGTTAACTGGTGGGAAAGGTCAGAGAGTGAATACCTTTTGAACCTCGGGATTCTTCTTTGTGGCAGTTCGACTAGTGTTTGGATTGTTAATTATAACTGAGCTGTGGTGTACAGCTGCCTTCTGGACTGTGAAGGTGGTAGCTTGCTGCTCGAAAACTGTAGCTGTTGTTTTATCTTCTCACTTGGTTCGGTAATCGGGGATTTTTTTCTGCCAAGGCGAAGGATGGTAAGCGGCGCATGGAGTTGAGAGGATTGAGTAGGAGTGCAAGTCTAGTTTTGATGGAGTGTCCTATTGGATGTGGGTTTCAATGCGGGGAAGACATTTTCAGTTGGTAATAGCCGCCCCGTACGTGTAAGTCCATGACCTGGAACATGAGGATTATTGATTTCTGGTCTCGTTGTTAGCAGGTTTTTTTCTTCGAGGTGTTCGTTTGGTAGCAGGTGTCCGATAGTTTCGCGTGGCGTCCGGAGACCGCCAGGCTGTTTTTAGGGAAGAAGTTGGTGTGCCCGCTTCGATTTTACTTGCAAGAGTTAATGAATTTAGAATCTTGTTCTATTTATTTGGCGAGGTCCGTGTTTATGTGGTGTGTTTATTAGTGATTATCAATTAACACATATTATTTTTGTTTGTTCCGGGTTATCTTTAGTCTAATTTGGAATTTAAAAGAATTTTATAATAGTTTTGTAGATTTATATATATAAATTCAATTTGTAATTAATTTTTCTGTGTTGATGTTAAGTGTAGGTTTGGACATAGGAGTTGTGTGGCAATTGTGTGTTTATTACTTTTAATATAGGAGTGATGTAGAGATCGTTGATATATTTAAATATTTTTCTATTATTTTCCCTTGATTGATTCTTGTGAGCATTGTCTGATATTTTTAGGTTAGTTTTAGCAAATTATTAGATTAAGGCACGATTTTAGTAAGTGGTCTGGTGTACTACAATTATTGTGCAAAAAAATTGTTGAGTAGAACACAAAGAGATGTAGCAGAGTGCTGTTTGCGTTATCAATGAATGATTAGGTTGTGAATACCTGACGGAATGGCTAAGCTTTCCAATCTCTGTGTAACTGCGATTTGTAAAGTTGAGGAATAGTATTTCAATGTGGTAATGATTAACCTATTGCCGGTGGAATAGATAAGGTTTGTACAGTTGGGGCTAATAGTGTAATTAGTTTTGTATTATTAATTGACTGTATACGAGTAGGTAGATAATAATAATTGATATTAATGAAAGTTGTTTAGCTTACAGTGGCCACAATCCCTGGTTGGCGGTTGAAGATATTCTACAGGAAGAATTTGTGAAGATCTTCCTGCAGGACCAAATTGTAAAGATTTTTCTACAGGACGAAATTTTGAAGATGTCTGTGGAGAGCTAATTGTGTTTTATATTATGAATAAGTAGATGAGGATGTGAGTGCTATGTATGGCCGCATTGCAGGTTTGGCGCATTATGTGTGCATGTCGCGATTCGCATCCCGGCTAATTTTGTTATCGTGCATCGGCGCGAGTGTTATCTGTCGTCAGTTTGCATCCGCGTTTCTGCATTGTTCACTTCTTGCTTGTAGTATGAAGGTGTTACCCCATAGTGGATTGTCGTCGAACCCTGTCCGGTAGCATTCTTGCAGAAACCGAGGAAATGAATGAGATGAGGATAAACGGGAAGATTTGATGGATTGAAGAGCGAAACATTTCTGAATCAAGATCAAGTTGTTCCTGAGGACAGTCGGCTTAGATGGCTTTTACTTGATAGGGAAAGCGGTTTGAAATTTCTGGATACTGTAAAGGTTGTTTTGAAGAGGTTGTCTGAAAAGCTTTGTTGAGACTGTAATAATACGGTCTGGAGTAACAACTGCTTGTCGGTCTTCTCTACTGAGTACGTATGTTCCATGAGGAGGTTTCCGATTACGATTAGGTCAGTAAGTCAGGGTGACTTCGGTCTGCCATTAGCTGTTCGCGGGGTAAGGACGGAATTGAGGGGGAATTAGGTTTGATGGATCTTCGTGTGGTTAAATCTTCTCTTGGTGCTGTTATGGTGAATGCTATATTTTTCGGAGATCATTCTTTGTCTTCAAGGTTGGAGTGGGATGTAGGGCTGACTTATACTTGATAATATATCCGTGGAACTCTTATCGTATATTGGGAGCTGGTGGTGTTTTTGAGACATTGTGATGGTAGTAGCTGAATTAGGAAGTCTTGAGGAAGAGATAGATGTGAGGGCTTGATGGATGATGTTGACAATTCCTGAGAAACTTGTGTGATTCGATTTAGCTACTTTCAGGCAGGTAGATTCGTACCTGAATTTGGACATTTGTCGCTAAAAAAGGTGGATGGCGTATTGCTGG
>JABUQX010040271.1:10000-24120 GCA_015478945.1 Trachelipus rathkii
TGACTGATCCCTATAGAAATTCTAACCTTTAAGCATTTTATATTTTTTTCCAACCTATTTGAGGTTTCAGCAATTTTATGTCATAATTATAAAATTCTCAAATTGGCAAATTTATAGTCAGCGAGAAGGTTTTATTATTAGACTATATATTATTATCTGGCTGCGACTATGGTAGAGTATCTTATAACAATTTCATATATATTATTATACGTTGGTAATATAGTATATTTATAATTATTATTGTTATAATATATATTTATATGTATTTATAAATAATGATATAGTGATTTAGGTTTTAATATTTATATAATATTTATGTTATTTTTTATATATTTATTGATCTATATATGTTTTATATTAAATAAATTTTAATATATTTTGTATCATTATTTTTTTAATATAAATTTTTATTATTTCATATATTTATATATATATTAGTATTTTTGCTAAATATTATATTGATAGTGGTATACGTTATTAATATTATTTTAAGTACAAATATCTTGATTATACATCCACGTATATATATACTATTATTATTATATATGTTGTGAAGCTTGAAATTGTTGTACAGCATATATATATATATAATAATATATAAGTTAATATATACGTTGGATTGTTGAGATATATAAATAATATTTATACTATAAAATCTATTAATATTATCTATAAAACCATTTAAAAAGTTAATATATATCGATAACACTAATGTATTCTGTCTACTTCTTTTCAACACCGTTATAGATAAAAAATATTTGTCTACATTAGAATATATATGAACATTTAAATATATTAATTTTATCAGCTAGTGTTGGAGTATGTATATTTTATATTAGCGGGTTGATAATAAATGTACGTATGCGGTGTATGTATATGTAAAGACACTGACTGTCAGGTACATATAGTATTTGAGGAAACATAGGAGTATTGGTAATATATATATTATATCACAAGTGCCTTTGAAAAGGTCTGGTACATACCCCTTATTTACAAGTCACCCTTATTCAGTTCACATCTAGCTTTCTATTATTACATTCTAGATAGTCTTTCTAGTCCTTCTTAAAGAGCCGTTGTAAATTGGAAGAGTTTCTCATTAAATCATATTATTAATAATGTTTGTTTTAGTTTTTTTTTTATCGTCTATAACAATTTTATGTTTTTTATTTAATGGTCTGTCTAGCTAGCGTATCCTTCCTTACTATTCAATTCTTAAGTGCATAACTCAACTTGCATCTTGTAACTACCTCAGCTATTAAGGAGGAGTCCTTGCCTCAACTGTCCTCAGATTTATTCCGAGAAGATAAAAGAAATCAAAATTTAATAAACGCATTTGCTAAAAAAATTTAACAAGCACAACGAAGTCTTATTTCTTCACATCCTTTACTTCTTTTTATTAACTCTTTTTTCCAGAATGAATTGTAAAGTTTCTTCATTTTTTCATGTTTGAACAGCTCTACTTTAATTTATTTTTCACTTTTCATTCGACTTCAGAACTTCCGAACACTGCTTAATGATGTGGGTATCTTGGGTCAAATATTTTTCCGGTAATATGGATTTTAATTCTGTTTTATGTCTGCTTTAGTTTGCGTTCACGTGGGTGTATGTATATAAATAGGGGGCTCTTTTTAGAGCTTCATCTAATTAGCGTATTTCTCAACTTAACACACTCTATTGTGGTCTTTACCTTTTAATAAGTGAACACTTTCCACTTTCACAATTCTCTACTAAAAGCACATCATAAATGAAGATACTTAAAAAATTCATAATGAAGAAGATGTTTGCGTATTCCATGGAAGGTTTCTTGACAGGTTTTCATTCGACTTCAGGAATTTTTTTTTTTATCTTTTATTCGTTAATAGTCATTTACTCCCAATTCCTTTTCCAATCCTCTTCTTCCTCTCCAGTTTTTATCATTGTATAAAATCTACTCCCTGAAGGGTTGTGGGGCCGAATCCAGTGGGAACAATAAGGGGTGCGAAGTTCCCTCTCTTTTTCAATAATTTCAGTATTTTCATCGTATTCTTTTCATCTCTTCTCCTATTGACCATCACTTCCCCTCTACTAAACCTCACCTACTATCAACCGAAATTTAAGTGTCAGCTCCCACAAAAAATTCTCTCCAAATTTCTCAATCTTCAAAAATATAACAGAAACGATTGCTTTTGCATTTGTTGATAGAATATCATTTGCATTTATATTTCTTATTAGAAATCAATCAAATTACTTACCCTTTAACTTCGGTTCTTTTTCTAATTTAAGACTAAATTCCTATCTTTTAATTTCCTAACTTGACTCTCCTTGCTTCTTCGACAATCTAAATTCCAAATTTCCGGAAGACAATTTCATTTAATTTCTCATAAATCACTACATTATATACGTAATTCAATATACGTTATAGAAGTGACAGTTAATTCAGTTAGATTATAGTTGCTCTAGTCAACTGGTCTGCCCCTACCTATCCTTGAGGGATTTTACCATATAGTAAAAAAGCGAAGATTGAAGAAATAAAATCATTAAATTAATTTCTCTTATTTATTTTCCAAATCCATATACTGTTAGCCATTTTCATCACCAGACTCCTCACAATATCATCTAACCTTAATTAAGAAACTTATAATGTAGTATCAGATATTTCAAAACTTGACTATTTATGTTGGTAAAAATTTAACAATGATTCTCAATTGAAATTTAGCTTCGCAATAAAACGCAAAAAAAAAAAAATAAATAAATAAAAAATTAAAAAAAAAAAAAAAAAAAAAAAAAATTACACTTGTTCACAGTTTATTATTAATTCCAAAAAATTATCCAAGTAATTATTACTATTTCCTCGATCTTTCTAATATGCAAAGATTATTATTCCGAAGCATATTAAATGCGAGAAGGCATACTTTAAGTGGCATATAGACATTCTATGAAGAGATTGCCTCATTTACTCTACAATGGTAAAGCCAATTTATTTTAGACAGAAGAATGCTACAAACCACCTATTATCCAGACTTGAACAATAACCGTGAATAAAAAAAATCTATGAAAATGGAAACAGATTTGGGTGAAATTCACGCTCTTAATAATAATAATGATAATAATCACAATCTATCGAATAACATATCAAATATGAAATTGCGGAACCACCATCGGAAAAAATATAATTACATACTTAAATCACAAATATTGTCTGATTTAATTTTCTAAATGTATTCTCACTTAGGTAGTTTTTATTAAATATAGAGGCGTATACTGCAGATTACAAGTTTTCGGAAAAGTAATATTTAGACAGAGTCTAGCAGACAGTTAATATATAAGAATAGATAGATTAGAGATAAACTACATAACTAGACTATTAAGGGGGTGTTAATGAGTTAGGTATGTGTCTATGGATATGATGTTGTGATATAGTGTGATATAAGAGAGATGAGAGTAGATAACGACATGTGCGTGTGAGGTGTGGTCTGTAGCCGGTAGAAAAATGTGTATTTCTCGTGTTGAATTGCAGAATGTTCATAGATTGGAATAATAAGTAGTCATTGATAAGTATAAAGATGACTTGAGAGGTAAAATAATACGTAACAATAGATTTATGTGATTATATAGGTTTAGATTATTTTCTAGTTAGATAATTTTCAGTAAAGGAATGGATGTATCTTATTCTCTTAAAAGTAACCCACTGTGTACTTATAAAATTTATAGACAGAAACAGTATGGAAGCAGTTAATATACCATCACTATACTTCTTTAAGAGTTATAAAGGATAGATGTTGTGATGCTCATACATGAGTTTTCAGAAGCACACATAGCTGGATGACGCAAAGAGGCCAGTGTGAGTTTTATCTGATTCAGTAAATGTGTGACTGTATAGGTAGGTGTTCGCGAATGTTCTTAGGGCTGTGTTGGTGAGGGGCTGGTAGCTTCCTAGGTCGTGTCTAGGGTTATGTTGATGAGTGTGGCTTTGTGATAACTGAATAGATATGTTTACAATGAATGCAGCATAAGAAATGGACTATCAAGCAGAGAACGTAATAATAATGAAGTAAAAATAAGTAAAGTGAGATAATAAATAATAAATAATATGCCACAAAAACAATAATGAGAAATAACAGGAGTGAACTATATTGAAATAATAATAGAAATGAGAAAGACGAGCTCAGCGATCAGGTAGACGAGACAGATGAAGTTCTACAAGACAGCGGTAGAGGTCCCGGCGCAAATTATTAGTCACACAAAAAACCTTATCTTACATTTGACTTTAGTAGACAAGCGTCTGAGGGATCACAGTGACAACCCACTAGGTCATAAGTGAATGCTAAATGATTAATTAAAAAGAGACAGTAATATAGCTTTTTAATAGTCTCATTAATATACCGTTATTATGAATCTCTATATATGATGGGATTAAAGCACGTAGAAGCGGCCCGCAGGGAGTGAGAGGTGAAACACCTTTAACGAGAGCACTACACACTACATGCGCCCCGTGCCTAGGGGCAATTCCACTATTTGCATCTATTGGTTTACCTGCCTTTAAGGGTCACATCAAAGTAGTAATTATGTTGTATTATAAAGAAAGATTCGTCATAAATACAATTTAGTTAAATAAAATGGTTTATTAACCAGACACTGCTGAGGTTATTCTTCCTATAATCATTACATTTTATTATCAAATTTGCGCAAACAAAACGCATAAAAAAGACTTAAGTAATTGTTAATAGGCATATGAGAAACGGGTTAGACGAGTTAAAGCAGTGCAAAGACATAAGGAGCAGATTAAGGAAGTCAGCGCGTGTTCTGAGACATACTTGACGCAATCCCTAGCATGCAATCCCTCACTAATCTCCCTATTATGTTATAACTAAGCAACAGCGCCATTGAGGTTTACTGTGTTTACTGGCTTTAGGCTGTAAAAGGTGAAGTAAATCATCTCTATTAAAGTAAGAAATGTTACCGCCGCGCGCCTACCCCACTATGAGTGTATGATCGTAAAAGATAGAAGACAATGTTTAATATAACCACGAACATTTCTAGGCGAAGTTTTGCCTTGGCGTGTACAATAGCGAAAGTCTTTTAATTAAGAAGGTTGATACAATAAAAATTGGGATGCAATATAACACATAAAATAAAAAAATATAGAAGAAACTAAGATGTTAATTAGAATATATTTGAAGTTTAATGAGGCAGTTAAAAGCAGAAAACAAAGCCTTACTAATCCCTTTGTTGTGTAGGCAGAATGGAAAAGCTAATAAGAGTCTATATGCTCTGCGGTAGTAGCTGCGTCTTTATAAACGTAACTGATAACCAGTCTCCTGATTTGTTAATCTGAGAAAGTGGAAGCTCGCTTTAAGTATGAAAATAAAAACATCGTGAAGTGCAACCCCGATTGGTATATTTGATAGATAGAAGTTTGTAGAGTGTGTATCAGGTAAGGATTGTTCTACCCACTAACACTATGAAATATTTAATATTCTGTTTTTTCTGCTAAGGCCAAGGATGGTTATATTGTCAACACAAGGCGGACTGGAGAGAGACGAAGATCATGAAGAAAGGTCGATATTGACAGAGCCTTCGCAGCACGAGCGCGGCAGATAGGTAAATTTACGCGATTTAATAATAGCGCCTAGCGGGTTGTGTGGCCGCACGCGGCGTGGAGGAAACGGAACGGGAAAAGGACGGAAAATGGAAAGGTGGAACGAGAGTTGCACTGAGCCTAGACAACTTACTAATACACACCAAGTCGAGTCCTCAGTAAGACCTTATAAGCTATAGGGTAGACACCAGAAAAGAGTTTAGGTTTTATTCTGATGATCAGTGTAAGCTAGAAGAGTGATTATAAACTACCATAACTAGAGATGCTTAAACGTCCAACACAACCTAGCAACTATATAATATACACCAATCGATTCCTCATACCCTATAACCTAAGGGTACGACACCAATGATTAGGGCGTATTCTATGATCAGGGCTTAGCGAGAAAAGGCTTTTGAAAAAAGTGGGCACTATATGGCACTCCAGGTCCGGTCTGATGTGGCACTCAGTGTTGTAACTCACTGGCCCACTTCATTCGGGCGTACCTATCTCGACACTGCGACCTGGCCGACTACACTCCGACCCATCCCATCTGGTTACTCCTGTGGAATGCTGGATAAGAATGGCACTCCCTAGACCAATCCCCAGTTACGGTGAATCGAGGGAACCATCAAAATGTATTGAACCATCAATAAAATCTAGATCATCAAAAAGTAGGCTGAACATTAATCTGGCGTAAAGCATCAAAGTATAGGAGCACAATCAAAGATGAAGTCAGTCAAAGTTGACGAGTCATCAAGCTGACCATCAACAAAGAGAGTGACATCAAAGGCTGCAGGCCATCAAAAGCTGAGCCTTCAAATACGCTAAGCCATTTCAGATAAAGGTTGCCAATCATTAAAGACTGAACAGCAGAGGATCAACAAAGAGATTTTGAAGGTGACATACAAGAGTTGGAGCCAACATAAGTTGAGCCATCAAAGTTGAGTCATCAAAGTATGAGCCATGTAAAAAATCGAAGGAAATAATCGGATCAATAATCGATGACAAGGCCAGGTATGTGTATGTGTGTGTGTGTGTGAGTGTAAGTGTCTATGGGTGAGTGTAAGTGTCTATGGGTGAGTGTGAGTGTCTGGTGGGTGGTAGTGTGGGATGCTATTAAGTGTCATAGTGCGTGTGGTGTGTGAGGTGTGTGTAGGTGTAGGGTGTTATGGTCGTGAGAGTGATAGGATTGGAAATAAACATGGGAACTCAGAGTCTAGGACAGATACTTCTGACAAGGACTACAAGTTTAGGGACAGTAAAACCTACGTCAGTACAGCGACAGGTACCTGCATGAGCATCGATTTAATCCTACTTAAATCCCACCACTTACCTTTATGAAAGGTCAATAATGATATCGCATCAAAATAACGTATCGCATACCGAAATAATCAATGCCAAGCATCGAAAGGGGGCCAAACCCCTAAAGGGGGGCTAAAAACTAAGGGGGAGCAGGTGCTGGAGTCGAGAATCCGCTCTACGCACCCCTTCTGTCGAGATGGAGTGGCCCAAAATCCAAATCAGGAAATAACCAAATTAAGGAAAAGGGCTGCCAAATAGACAAGATTATAATAGTTTGAGAGATTATCGGATCTCAAAAAAAAACCCATAGTTATCGATATTATGGTATAACACCAGCCATCAATTTCGAGATTAATCCAAGCGAAATGTATAAGGGTATTCACTACTGTAATTAGGCACTGTTGCTGTGCGGTTTGATAGGTAAAAGAAGTCCCCTGCAACAACAGCGAACATTGCACGATTGACGAACGGAAAAACTAGACATAAGTAAGCAAAGTGAAAGGAGGAAACCCAAAGGAAGGACTTGGAGAGCAGTGACGCGTGCCATACCCGGTCAAATACTTTATATGTCAAGCGCTACCACGCAAATCTCTCCGTAGTTCCTAGGCGGAAAACCCTAAATCAGTAAGATAGGAAAAGTATATCGCCAAAGACCTCGAGCGTTCGAAAGCCATACTGGCATCGCGAAAGAAGTGAATGAGATTCCAGATGATCTAAAAATGAGAGTTGAGAAGGGTTTCAAAGATCTAGATAGAATACAAGTCGAGAGCTATAGGGCGATAATAGAAGCGATCAGAGCGCGGGTCCATCCGTTTTCGGAAATCACCCTTAACTCCTCTTGGACATTGTGCGTGCTTCCAACAACTGAGGTAAAGTGTTAGTATAGATGCACAAAGTGTATAGGGCGGTTCAGCACGAAGCAACACTCCTCAAAACTCGGGGAGGAATGCCATCCGGGCCCACCCGCTTCCTAACGTTCGTATGATCTTCAGCAAGCCCCATGCACCCCGATCAGAATCGCTAACCACAGCGAACAGGCTATAGGACACATTTGAATATCCCGAGAAGGAGAGCGATGAGGAATGCCAGAATCCCAGAGGTTGAGTTAGAGGAAAATAGACATATGAGGCGCGACAAGAGATTGGCCTTTTACAGTGGAAATTGAGCAACAGAACCATACAAAATACGAGTGAAGAGGAAAGACAGATTTACAGAAATGTGAGATGTTCTTTTGCAAGAGGCTCAGAAAAACAGTCAGGTAGGTCCCCATCTCATGTCGGGGATATTACCATTTCTGATTACTCTGGAATCATCATCCTTCGTAAACGTCCCTCCTTCGGCTTCTTCTCTTATGTATTCTGTGCTTTTCGTTTGGGACTCCCTCTTGGGGGACCCTTAGACACCCGGTAGGAACTTGAAAACTGTCCAATTTCCCGCGCAAGTTTCTTATGTTCTCGCATTTTGATTAAACAATTAACAATTGACTCGCCGTTTTCTGTCAGTATGTACTGAATGTAGAGTTAAGAGGCGCTTGCAAACAGTAGTTTTTCGCATTAACTCAGCACCCACCGGCTCCAATACCAGTCTCTCGGCAACGGACTCATTCTTTGTTTCGGCACATGAGACTTCCTTTTATTCCTTCATTCTTCTTCTGTTACGCACCTCTGCTTTTTCTCTAACTCCGGACGAGAGTCAATTCAGGGCTCTGACCTCTTCAACTCTGATTCATGCATCTCCTAGTAGGCCAGGGGTGTCAAACTCATTACCGTGCGGGAGTGAGTGCCACATTGACTACAAAACAGTCCTCGTGGGCCGCATATATATATTATATAGTTATATTATATATATATTATTATAATAATATATATATATATTATGATAATATATATATATATATTATATATATATAATAATATATATATATTATATATATATATATATATAATATAATATATATATACCGGTTATATATATATATATATTTATACAAAAATATAATTATAGTATATATATAATATATTTATATATATATATTTATATTATATTATATATAAGATATATATATATATATATATAGTATATTATCATATTATATATATATATTATATATATAGGTATATTTATAGTTATATAATAGATATATTATATATAAATATATTAATATATATATAAAGTATAATATATTTATACATATATAGCATCATTAAATTCAAATACATATAAACATTCATACATTTATAAATGTATCTATATATATATATATAATTAATATAAATAATATTATTAAATATTATATATATATTAGTATATATAACTATAAATATATTATATATATATATAGTATATATATATAAATATTTATAAATTATAATGATATAAATTAGTAAATATAATATAATAACGATATATAATATATATGAGATATACATATTTCTTTGTATATTTGTAATTATGTCCAATATTCAATATAATTGTAGTTAAATCTAACTTTGCAAAATATACACATTACGATATGAGACATAAAAGGTTCCAAAATTATAAACATTATCTTCGAAAATTTTCTAAATTTCGATAGGCCTGGGCTCGGCGGTACTGGGAAGCTTGTATGGGCCGTCTCATGCGACCATGGGTACGAGCGGCTGTTTACACTCCTGTGTAGGCATATCTTTCTCATTCTGTGCTAACGAATCCTTAATTCTTCATTGTGGTCGGAGTAACCGGCACAGGCAACTCATCGTGAGGTAGATGAGTTAGCCGGCGTTAGTGAAACCTCCGGTGAGGTAAAGTAACAACCAACTAATCAGCCGTCTGGGAGAGGTGAAAGATTAGTCAAACGACGAATGAATCTGCCTCACCCGAATCAACGATCACAGCTCCCACCTTAGTGTAACAAGTTTGAGGGGGATACGTCAACTAGAACCCCCCCCCTAATTGCAAGCGAGCAAAATAGATAGTGGTTTATAGTACTTGCCTAAAAGCCCTAACCTTCAGAAAATCTCAAGCAAAAACGGTCATCCTGAACTGCAAAACGCGTGCCTACAGACGACCTAGAACCCTCAAAGCAATGTCATTTTATTTTGACTACCTCAAGTGTATCAAATATCTAAGCGATGTGATGTAAATTCTAGACCACGGTCCGACATACATTGGTGATGGACATGGAATTTCTTGCCGCTGCAGAATCTCCAGTCTGATTATAGAACGCGGGTTTCCCATCTTAAAAACGATCGTTCATGAGCAAAAGAGCTAGTTCTCTGGAGTTCGGGACATTAACCAAGTCAAGCTGCTGACGATGACTTGCATATCCCGAAAGCGCACCGTCGACCTATTAAACGGCTTCCCCTGCTTTGAAAACCTTAATTTGACGTTTCAAGCGTTAAATCTAACGATTTGATGGAAATTTCCGTCAACTGCCAGCATGACTTGTATTTTATACCTGTTTAGTAAATCCAAAAACCTTCGAAGACGGTCTCACTGACCTTAAAAAACCCAGACTTTGACACATCAGGTGTCAAAATCTAATTGATTAAAAATGTAAATCCAGTCAAATGCTGACATGGACTTGGAATTCCTAAAGGTTTAGAGAATCCGAAACCGTCGAAGAACGGGTCTCTCTCTGTACCTCTGAAACCCCTAATTGCACGTTTCAAATGTCAAAACTCTAACCGATTGTAATGAAAAATTTTAAGTCAGTGCCGACAAGACTTGGAATCTGCCTGCTCTCAGCAGGGTTGCCATTGGGAAAACTGCCCCGGAGCTGCCCAACCCACTCTACCCAGTCACCCACCCGGGCGGCTTTTATATATAGAAAAAGACCGGGCCAGATAGTGAGATAGTGCGGATGTTTTAATAAAAAATATTAACGTCTAAAAATAGCGTAGATTGATATAATTATTAAGAACCGAGATAAAAGAACAGAATTATGTTACATATATTACCTGTAATTACGCATTATGGCAAGAATGTTGTTTTTTCTGTTAGTGACGGAATCTAGCTTTGTTAGAAACCAATTAATAATTATTTAGTCCTAACTTGTAAAAAAACCAGTTTAAAAACGAGAGTGTGTAGTGTGTGTGAGGTAAAGAACAATGTATATTAAAAGATAAATATAGGGGTGATAAAGAAAAATATTGAAATAAAATACATTAATACTAATTCAATGCGTTGTCCAATTTTAGGAGCCTGGTTTGTTTATAGGTTTAATTTTAGAGAACCAGAACAGCTGTTTTCCTTCTTCTTCGTTCGCACACAAACACACTACAAGCCACAACACATTATAATTTAGATATGATAAGATATATATATATGGCCAGCATTCCGATTATCCGTCATATGTATCTTAAAACTATAATGCTACAGTAAAACGGAAACATTGTGAATGGTTTCCAATGCTGGTCCTTGAGTAAAAAAAAGGAAGAAAGAAGAAAAGAAGAATTTCAAAACTACAGATAGTACAGCGAAAGGAAACGATTTTGGAATCCTGGTAAAATTTTCCAATAAGAAAATGTAAAATAATAATAAGTAAAAAGAAAATTTATTGTTAATGAGAATCATAAGTGAGTAATATGGTGGTGAGATAGGGCCTTAGTAGATATCCTGGTATATGGAGTGTTCTCGGATAAAGATTAATAGACTTCTCTTTAAGAGTTGTTGCATATATCCTGGCACACTAGGGAGCTCGAGCCGACGGGTGAACAATGTAGGGGGGGGACGTTTTCCATACCCCGTAGGGAGGGGCGGAGGAACCACCCCGCGACGACACCAAATACCAAAGGGGGAAGGTCCGGAGACCCTCCAGGTTGAGGAGGGGATTATGAGGTTCCTAACCCGCTAGATTCCCCGGAAGCGAGAGACCACCAGATCTCCTGCATCAGGTGCAGGAAACCGAGGATATTCTGTATAGTAGATAAAAAAAAAGCAAAATTTATAGAAAGTCATATTTATATTTTATTGTAAACGAGAAACCAATAAAAGTCTCTAAATAGGCTCTCTAAGCTTGTACTTATGTTTTATATTAACAATTAATTTTTTTTATTATTATTATTTTTACATTTTCTTATGTGAAATTTAGCCAGGTTCAAAAAACTGTATTCCTTTTCCTGTATCCGCTATTGTCGTTTTTGAGAATTTTTTTTTTTTTTTTTTTTACATTTCCAAGGCAAACTTAGCATTTGACCAGAATTCCAGCAATGTATTCGTTTTACTGTAGCATAATAGTTTTTAAGATACAATATGACGGATAATCGGAATGCTGACCTATAATATATATATTATATTATATATATATATATATATATATATAATATAATATAAGTATATATATATATAAATATATATATATAATATTAATATATATATATATATATATATATAATAATATATATAGTGCATATTGGTTTTAGAGCGCAACTATCACGATCCATATCTCAAACACAATAGTAAGGGAAAGGGATACATTGTTGGAATCCTTGCAAAATTTTATTGCCGGAAACTGTAAAAATACAAAAATAATATAAAAAAAAAACAATCTCAAAACTAGAATAGTACAGGCGAAAAGGAGAATACAGATTTTGAAATCCTTTGTAAAAATTTGTTTTAGGAAAGTAAAAAAAAAAAAAAAAATAAATAATTAAAATAAATTATTGGCTAATTTTTTGTTTTTTTAGCGAGCAGGGACATATCTATATAATATTATTTGTAAAGGTATACACGGCAATGTAGGGGGCGGAGCCGACGGGAAACACAGGGGGGACGTTTTCCATACCCGGTAGGGGAGGGAGAACCCCGCGACACCCAAAATACCAAGAAGCGGGGGTTCCGGAGACCCGCCCCGGAGGGGGGGGAATTAGTCCTAGCCCGTAGTTCCCCAGGCCGAGAGACCCCGATCCTGCCATCGGTGCGGTATTACCTTGGGGTATTTAGTTTACCAACAAAAAACCAAAATTTAATAGAAAGTCTTTTATTTTAACGAGTAACCATAAAAGGTCTCTAAATAGGCTCTAATCATATTATCATAATTATTAACAATAATTTTTTTTTTTTTTTTTTTTTACATTTTCCTATGTAAAATTTTAACAGGATTCAAAAAGTATTCCTTTTCGCTGTAGCTATTGTATAGTTTTTGAGATATAATTTTTTTTTATTTTTAGTTTTATTTTTTTTTTTACATTTTCCGCACTAAAATTGGACCAGCATTCCAGCAATGTATCCTTTTCCCGTGTATATTTTGTAGTTTTTGAGATATAGGTGTCAGGATAGTTGTCGCTCTAAACCAAATTTCACCAATATATATATATATATAGGTGTAGGTATATATATTAGTATTATATTATATAGTGGTATATAGTGTTATAATACTAGAGGATGTATATATATATAGGTACATATTATATAATATATATATATATATTATGGTATGAGGTTACAGTATATATGGGTAGAATATAGTATATAGTATATATAGTATATATAGTGTTTCATTAACAGCAAAAATTTCTGTGCAATTCCATTCTGGATCTCAAAAAGCTACAATAGCCTACAAGAGAAAGAGGAGTACATTCTGAATGCTGGTCCGATGTTTGAGTTGGCGGATATATGTAAAAAAAACAAAAAAAAAAAAGAAAAAAAAAATCTCAAAACGTAGCAGATAGCTGACAAGCGAAAAGGATCCTGGTTAAAATTTTTAGGATTGGGAGGAAGAAATTAAAAAAAAATAAAAGAAATAAAAAATTTTTGTTAAAATAATAGTAATTATGATTAGAGAGCTAGTGAGAGACCTTATTATATACTGTGTAGAGATATGAAATGAGACTTTCTATTAAAGTTGTGTGCGTGTTGTTTTGTGTGGGGAGCGTTGTTTACTAAAAGAGGATACACACAGAGTAATATTACCGCGACGATGGCAGAGGTCGGGGTCGTCGTCGCCTTCCGGGGGAGACTACGCGGTTAGGACTAATTCCCCCCTCCGGGGAGGTCTCCGGAACCCCCCCTCCTTTGGTATTTGGGTGTCGCGAGTGGGGTTCCTCCGCCCCTTCCCCTACGGCGTATGGAAAACGTTCCCCCCCCTGTTTGCCCCGTCGGTCAGCCCAAACATTGCCTGTAAACCTTTAACAAATAAGGTTATTAGTTGTATATAGTATATATATATATATATATATATTAGGTAGTATAATATATTATAATATATATACAAGATATATGAAGTAAGAGAAATAGTATAACTAGTGTGAAACATAGTCAATATGTAGTTATCAAAAAT